>PVKH010008312.1:0-19584 GCA_004027955.1 Chaetophractus vellerosus | reverse complement strand
CTCAAGGAACACCATCCCAGCAATTTCTTCTCCATCCTATATCATCAAGTTTTTATCATCTGTTGGATCAGTCCCATGAGTATGAGTATATAAATGTGCAATAATTTCCTCCAACTTAAAAAAAAACTCACCTCCCTCTTGACACACTTTCCCTGCCAGCTATCTTCCTATTTCTTAGTTCCCCTTTGTACCTCAAAAGAGTTGTTGTAGACAACTTATCTTATCATTCTAATTCCTGTCCCCATATCACCTCTTTACTCTTTTTTCCTTAATGAATATGCATCAATTTATTTGTTCATGATCCTATTAATGGCCTTCTACGTTATTTTCATTTCTTTGATTTTTATACAAATGCTGCGATGAACATACATTTCTCTTTGCTTCTCTAACGTATTCATACTTAAGAATGGGATTGCTGGATTGAAGCTCATTTTCTCCAATCCCCCAAAACTGGTCTGGTCAGTAATCTGCTACATTCCTAAATCCAGTAAATCCAGTGGTAATTTCTCAGTCCTTACCTTACATGACACATCAGCATCATCTGACACTTCCTAAATAACAATGTTTGTTGGACTTCCAGGATACCACACATTTTTTTTTTAATTTATTTCTTTCCCCCAACACCCCCCACCCCCGTTTGTTTTGTGTTCGCTGTCCATTCTTTGTGTGCTCCTCTGTGTCTGCCTGCCCTCTCTCCGGGTGGCACCAGGAACGGATCCTTGGACCTTCCGGAGTGGAGAGAGGCTGCTCAATCCTCCTGAGCCACCTCAGCTCCTTGATTTGCTGCGTCTCTCATTGTCTCTCTTCTGTGACTCTTTTTGTTGCATCATATTGCTGCACCAGCTCTCCGCACAGGCCAGCACTCCACATGGGCCAGCTTGCTTTTCACCAGGAGGCCCCGGAAATCGAACCCTGAAACTCCAATATGGTAGACGGGAGCCCAATCCCTTGGGCCACATCCGCTTCCCACCACACTTTCTTAATGTGCCTTCTACCTCACTAGTCCTCCTCAGTCTCCTTTGCTGGTTTCCTTCTCTTCTCCTCTTATCTATGCTCTTTCTCCTGGTGACCTATTCCAGCCCCATGGTCTTAAATACCAGCTACAGGCCAATCATTTCCAAATCTGTCTATTCAACCCAGACCTTGTTCCTGAACTCCAGACTCATACAGCAAACTCCTTTTATTTAACATCTACCCTCAAATCTCTAAAAGACACCACAGACTCTTCATGTTCAAAATGGGGCTCCTGACCTTCCCCACAGCCTTTCCCACGTCGTTTGGTAGCAGCTCCATTCTTCCTGCCTCGCAAACCAAACAATGTTAAGTTATCTGGACTTCGCTCCCTCACACCTCCTCACATCCAGGAAAGCCAGATGGCTTTATAGCTAGACTCCCAAGAACTTCTCAACTCTTCAATTATTATTGCCTTGCGCTGAGACATTATCATCTTTCTGGATTTTAAAAATAGGTATTTGCTGTTACGTGAGTGAAAAAGCAACAGTCTTGGCTCTTAAGATATTCAGTGAAAATTAACTATTTGATAACAGATTTAAGAAAAAAAACTTTTAAACTCTTGATAATAAATATATATTATTAAAACCAAGAACTAACAGGTAAGTGGAAAAATAATAGTGGTACTTCCCTTAAAATCAGAAACCAATCAAGGCTGCCTTACATTACTAGATTACTTAACACTCTTCTAGAAGTTCTGACTAACACTGTAAAATATGAAACACAAATAATATTAATGGAGGAATAAATTATTTCATCTAAAGGTAATATAATCATATACCTAGAAAAATTTATGAGAATTAAATTTAAAACTCTTGGCTAGAAAACAAGAATTCAGCAAAACGGCCAGATCTGAGATAAACATATAAATTTTTATAGCTTTCCCTTATACTAGCAAAAAACAGTTAAGAAAATTAATAGGGGGGAAATTATTGCATCCACCATAGCAAGAAAAAAAGTAGAACCCACACAAGTAAAACTTATCAAACACTGTCAAGGCACATGTGAACAATTACAATAAAAGAAGAGGAGATGCTTATGATATGATATTCAAAGCCATATAGAGGATGGCTCACATGTATGTACTCATATAATATACATTCATTTCAAAAGGATAATATCTGGAAGGAATTATGTCCAAGTATTTAATAATCATTACCTCTGTATTTTAGGATGAATAATTTTAATTTTCTGTTCCCCATATTTTTAGTTGGCATGTAAAATCTCTATACTAAAAATTTAGCATTTCTGTGACACATTATTTTAACCAAAACACCTAATCTGAACTTAAAATAATGCATAAAATTATTTCTAATAATTAGCTTCAGAACTTGTCAGAGGGACAATTTTTCAAATCCAGCAGTTAGCTGCAGACAACTATTTGTTGCTCATGTGTAGTGTTATTTCTGATAACACTGATAGTGCTACAGCCAAGAAATACAGGATTTCATTTGTGTGTGCAGAGAAATGAGTAAACAGCAAAATGTTAATATGTGACTAGTATTTATTAAGAGACGTAAAAATGTGTTATGCTGGGCAAAGTTAATAATAATAAGGTAGAGTTGAAAACTGCTAGTGGTATAGTTTGATGTCAAGAAAATCTTTTATCTGTAGGAAACTGCTGTGCATTTGAGAACTGAGTCTCTGATTTTGGACCTAAATGCACTGAATATACTGAATACAATCTTCTCAGACCTGACCAGACAGAAAGCCAGCAGAATAAGCATTCCAACCATTTTTTCAATCTGAATGTGATTACTGTTCCAGGTGGTGGATTTTAGGAAGCTTTTTATTCAGTCTGTGATTACAGTTAGGCCTCCAAAATAATCAAGTTAATTCTACCATTATGTAAATCACTGCCTCACAGAAAGGTACCCTGGTGGAGAAAGAAAAAAGACCCTGCAAGCAAGAATGCTCAGGAAATGGAGTGTGCTTTGGTTAAATTAGTGTGCTATCTAATAGGAAGAAAAAAAAAACCCTCCAATCCTCTGAGTTATGAGATCTGCTCTCCCACCTTACTAAGTTTCACTGACTATAGCCATGTCGGTGCAGGAGTGTGCAGTGCTGCAGGCCATACACAAATATCCATTCTGTCTTGGAACTGGAGGAGGGACTGGGGACTGAGCTGTATGTGTAGGAAACCAGGTCAGAACATAGAAACTGCCATTTAAAAATAACACTCTGATACCAATTTGTTGTTGTCCTTTCCTAATAATGAAGAAGTTTAAGAAGTTGAAAATTCTGGGTAGCTGTGACTGTACCATATATTAATGCTGAAACAGTAGAAAATGTTTTAAGGCTCTCTAGTGATGAAATAAAAGAAGTTCCCCAAAGGACTCACAAAATTTATTTACATATAAGGGGAAAATTTACTTTGAATAATAGTAATTTCATGAAAAGCCTTATTATTTTACGATTGTATTCATCTAAAAAATTGAGACATTATTTTAATATATTTAGCAGACCTCATTCCTTGCATTACCCTGACTAGTTTTCCAAAAATTACCTGGTGAGAAATCTCTAGGCTTTGCCCAAGATTTAAACTATTACAAGAACACTTCTGGACAGAAAAAAGTCCTATGAGTTCAATGGCAGGATAGGGGGAAAACTACACAATCCTACTATCTAATGCACTATTCCACTCTACAGCTAATTTTCATCCTACCATTGATTCCCTCTTACATCATTTGAGATGGATGCCTCTAATCAGGAAATGAAGATAACACTGGATTTCCTTCAAACTGGACAGTGAAGAGCAAAAAGGCAGATTTTAGACTATCATTTCTTTATCTGGAATTCCCTTTCCTTACAATTTCAAACTGAGTACAAAATCCAATTTTAAGGTTATCAATAAATGGCATCATGCTTATATAATTCAGGGTGGGATAACTGTTTTTTTTTCTCAGAAAAAATGTACTGTCTAATCAGAAAATAGCAACATCAGATTTTCTGATTAGGCAGGACATAATCTACGTAGATCAGCTCTTGATTCATTTGGCAGATATTTAACTGAGTACCTACTACATGTGAGCCTCTGTGCCACAGTACAGCCGAAGTGCAGCTATACCTTATCTGTGTCTCAACATATGAGCACATCATTTTGATGTATTTTTTTTTTTTTGCTACAAGCACCTCACCAGAAAGTAAGCCAATTCAACTCTATTCACTTGATTTTTTTCATTCAGTATAAAGTACATAGAATCAAAAAGACAGAAAGGTAGATCCTTTTACTACCTTGTATTTTTACTCATTCATCCCATAAACATATGGATTATAGTAATAGCACTTCAAGGGAGCATTATTTTTCACAGAAGATTAAAAAGAAGTTTCACGTCCTTGCCTTCTCTTGTCCTGTTTCTTAAGAGCTACCTGTCAAGGCATGATTGCATTTCCAGGCTCTGACAGATACTGTGCCCATTGCCCAAACAACCCTGGAGGACACTGCCAAGTTGCAGAGCAAAGGTCAGCATTTTTTCACCTTCGCCCTACACTCTCCCTTGAAGCATCCAGAATTTTCCATCTGGTTTGTCTACTACACTTACCTAGGGAAAGAGCAGATGTGTTACTCCCTACAGTCGGATGTTGACTTTGGAGCATAACGAGGACACTTTTTGTTCAGTGTGCAGGCTGTGCCCTTCTGATGATGTGAATCCTACCTTCAGAGATAGTACTACAGAGCAAACTACACCAAGAACGATAATCACCTCCTATTCTTCTCTGCCCTAGAAAGGTGTTTTTTTTTTTCCTTTGCTAAAACTAAAATCACATTCTCCATTACCCTCTATCTCATTCATTTCTACTCACTTCCCTTTCCCCTCCTTGAGCAGAAGTTGTGCCCATGAGTTTGATTAGTCTGGTTCCATGTGGCTGCTGCTGAAGAAAATATGGTAATTATTCCACAATGTATTTTAAGTTATAAGGAACAGACAAATCTTCCCCTCTTGTTTTAGCAAAGTGCTAAACAAAAACTTACATCTTTTCCCAATACTCTAAGTTCATACTGTGTCTCCTTGAAGTGAACCTTTGTAATTCGAGGCCTGAAAAAGAAAGCAGATGTCTGTTGTTGTTTTTAAGAATTAATCTTTCAGGAATTCAGAAAAGTATTCATTGGAAAAGACAGGTATACTTGGAAGTCTGTATATTTGAAAGTGCTTAAAATGGGAAATTTTATGTTGCATATATGTTACCACAATAATTTTTTTTTTAAAAAAAAGACTGGTTAGTATCGGTTCCTTTATATGCTGTGTTAGTGGTTATAGAGAGCTTACTGCATGTCCTTTGCTCTGGACGCCTCCTAAACAGAATTCCATTTTCATTCTCCTATCCTTGACTTCTCCACAAAATGCACAGACCAGCTTGAAATCCCCTGGCCCTGGCAGTGATGTCTGCTCAGACACACTGCAGGGCCAATACACTCCCCAATCTCTCTTAGATCCTTCCCCATTTGGAGGCAGGGCTCGGAGTGGGCCTGGCCCACAGACCAACAGCATAGGTGTCTAGCCAGGCCTGGAATGGGCAGAAAATTCTACCCTATGCTGACCAAGTCCAGAATCACAGTGCCTTGAGTTAGGGAGAAAGGATATAGAAAGCTGTATTGGAAGAAAATTACACCCAATTTTACTCATTTATTTATCAATCACTGGAAATATACCTGTTTTCTTTCTCCCAAACTTTTCACTTATACACAAGTCCTATAAATCCAATAAAAACAGTTTACAACTTGAATACAAACTCTTCTCTCAAGCTATACTTACCAGAAATACTTTCCCACTTGCTTTTTATTTTTGTAGACAACAACACCTACTGGAGTTAATCCTAAGAAATACTCAGATTTGTTTTCTCCCTGAAAAAAAACAAACATATGCCTATAACCATGAATTTTTTTTATTAATTATAACCATGAATTTATTCACATAAAAGTTCTCTGTCAAACTGTAAATAGATATACAAATATAATTTGTCTTATTAACATTGGATTTAATTTTTGAAAGACAGCAGCTTAGACAGCTAGATAAGTTATAATAGTAGCTAACTTACTGTTCTTTTTTTTTTCAAAGTTTTTAAGAAAACTTTTCTGTTTTAATGTTAATTCATACTAGTAACTGCAGTTAATTAAAAGCAATCTGAACTACTAATCTGGCCACTGAATGATTCCATGTTGCTTTTATCAGTGCTGTTTAACCTTGCTTGCACATTAGTTGGAAACACCTGCACAGCTTAAAAATGCTGACGCCTGGGTGCTACCAAAACCAATTAAATCAGAATCTCTGGTGATGGGGCCTAGGCAACAAATACCCATAAAACACCAGGTACAGATAAGGATTGGGAACCATGGGCTTCTTTCAAGGGTCCCCTCAAATGATTCGTCTTAATTTTACTCTCTGAAATGGACAACCAGAGGGTTGTCTCCAGAAAGTTCAGGCAGCTGCCAGCAATCACACACTTGGATTTTCTTGGGTCTCTGTTATGCTCCTTCCTACTTCCACTTGCCACTTGAAGACACCTTAAAAACTTAAAAATGTGATCTCATCTAGTAAGACTGGAGACCCTTAATTTCCAGGCAATGACAAATTCCAATTAAGAAAATGCAATCCTGAAATGAAAAAGCCACAAATAAAGTGGGCACCAAGGACATGTGCAGAACTATCTCTTTATATTAGTGATATTTCTGTGCTAGGGTCAAGTAACCTGTAAAGTTATGTTCACAAGGAATATAAGACAACTAATATGCTTTGGAAGAATATTAGCTGTTGCCCATTTTCAGCTCTAAAAATTCAATATTAAAGGTATGTATGGAAGATTCTAATGAATCCAGCTCACTTGCCATACATTACCACCACCTACAAAAAAGTATTTGTGAGTTATAAGCATTACACAAATGAAGAAGTATTTTGCAGGAAACTCTCTCTTTATGAGGTTCCTATAGAGTATTTAAAAACAACAATAAACACAAGAAACCTAACAGGATTAATGTGGCAAGGAGGGAAAAGGAGCTATTCCACAGAATTGTAAAGGTATCCTTAAAGGACATTAATATGTAGCACCTAATAATTTAATGAGATTGGAGTCCAATATATCAGGGAACTACTACTTCCTGAAATCTATAACTTTTATCACAAAATTAACTATATACCCAGGAATGCTTCCAACTCTTTAAGATCATTTGAGATGGTTTTCTTGTTTTAGGAAATCCTGATGAACAAAAGGCATATTACCAAAAAAATGCATGAGTGAGTTATTTACATTACAGAAAGTTTTATTAGGGTTGCTTAAAAGCTGAGTTCCACCATCCAACTGACATAAATTCAGTCTGTAAGTAATCTTTAGCAATTGATTTCCTATAAAGAGTAAAGCACTTGGCTCCTTTTTCTCAAATTATCAAGTGTGACCACTGCTAACAAAACTCTTACTAAATCCAAGGCAATGGCATTTAAATCACACTAGCATAGAATAACGAATTGGTAGCCTTAGAGAACTGGCTCAGTGGTTAAGGCTGGCATTGAGAACACTCAGCAGATCCTCTGCAATTGCTCACTGACTATATTCAGCAGGTTTCATCAGTCACTAAAGGAAATCTGCAAAAATATTTCTATTATTGCAGTGATTCCTACAATAGGTGGTAACCCTAATACCGAAAGAACCTGCACATTCAACACAGAACCACCAACAGTTGCACCTTGGGCTGCTGCCTAACACCTACTTTACCTGGCAAGTGATTTTACGAATGTTTTTCTATTTTTGGAAATTCCTCCTGTTTTCTGTCTAATACAATCAATTACAGACCAATTTTAAACTGTTTTGCTGTTTAGACTAAGCCCTATGGAGCTGTTATCCAGATTGTGTTTTCAAGCCCAGTTAATTGTTTTCTACACATGGAAATATAATCACAGATTTTATGCCAAACTCATTAGAGTTAATCTAAGCAAGAGATGCTTTCTGTTCAAAAAACACAGATGAAAAAGTATCACCAGCTTGCTAAACAACATGACTACAGCTTTCCTTTGGGAATTTCAGTGACTTTTTAAGAAAAATGTCATCAGCTTAAAATATTTCGTGTTAATTAAACGTTACTCACATAGACAGGATGGAGGTCAACACCATACATCTCCAGGGATTTGGCAGCCCTCAAGTAATTCAGCTCAGCTTCAGAAGGAGCCTGACCCCTACACCCAGCATAAAAACAAAGAGCCTTACTTTACTGGTAGCTGTTACTGCACTCATAGGGGAAAGTCAACCAGGTTCATTATATTCACTGGAAAAATAAATAATCCTTTGTGCTAATGCAAGAATAGGTTTTTGTATTTAAAGAAGGACCTTGCCTTCCTGGTAACAAAATTTTATACTGTGAGGTGATACATACATTAATTTCATTTCATTTACCAAATCTATTTTTGCTTATTATAACCAATCCCAAATGTCCCAATATACATTAAAAATTCTCAGTTATAGAAACTGTTGAGAATATAAGCACTCAAATTAAAAAGCACACCGTTTGCAAAGAGTAAAATGCCTTGTACACAAGCAGCTCTCCATCAGAAGGAAAAGGAACCAGAGCAGGAGTGGGTAAGAAAGAGTAAGAGCCTGGGGCACATCCCACCACCCAACTGGGGTCCCCTCAGCAGCTCCTGATCACATGTGCAGATTAAAAATGAATTGGGGTACAGAGTCGAAGGACGATTTTTTTCCCCCTGAGATTAAAGAGACTGGAGCCACTTTGTCATCTGCAGAAGAGAGGCTGAAGATAGAGGGGAGTGGGAATACAGGGAGTGAGGGTTAAGGTCTGAGAATGGGTGGGAGGTGACAGAATCAAGAGCACTGCAGGGGTGTGGAGTTTTAAATTTTGGAGTAATGAAATAATTCTAAAATGCTTTTTGGTGATGAATGCACAATGTTGTGATTATACTAAAAGCTGGTGATTCTACACTTTGGATAGGTGGTATGGTACGTGAATGTGTCTCAATGAAACTGCTTAATAAACAAATAAATAATTGTGCAAGAATAGCCAGAAGTGACAGCTATGTATAGGAGGGGAAACAGAGATTGAGAGGGGAAGAATTTTCTTGTTTGTTTATTAATATTATTATTGAAATAATGAAAATGCTTTAATAATGATTAGACACAAGAAAGCTACCAAACCGTGATCAAACTTTATTCTCTTAGAAATAATAGTGACAATGTCAACACCATCACATAAAATAGATATAAGGTCCTTTGCTAACAATGCCTCAATAATTTCAAAACATAATTACATTGTAAAATTCCTAGTAGAATTAGTATTCTCAGAATATACCAAACATACTGCCCTTCACAACGTCATAACAAGCACTCTCTTATCATGCACTTCAGCAAAATCTTAAAATGAAGGACGCTATAATTAGGCTGAAGAGCATTCTGGCACATGCTAACACAAGATGGAGAGCCATTTTCTCTGACTGCAATTCAGCATTTAACTTTGCTTCTACTGACTGAATTATATCCTTTAGGCAAACATTTTTTTGTTGACCAGATTAATTCTACATTTTTCTTAACTATAATAGATCTGAAATCAAGCAAATTCAAGAGGTAATATTACATAAGAGGCAATGAAGCAAAGTCAATCAGTATAGAGGATTTAAACAAAATAACAATAATTAAATTATAACTTCAATGCTGCAGGCCATTAATTGAAAATCATACTAGAGGAGCACATATATTCTCAGAAGCATATGTGGTTTTAGCAATAACACCCTCAGAGGCTCCACAATGGTCCTCTCATGATTTCTAGATTTGTTGCTAAATCCGGCATAGGACTTTGCTTATATCTGTGAAAAGTTGATGCACTTAAGTCAGAGCAAACCCAGAATACGTGAAGGCATCTGTAGTTCAAAATTTTTGTAGTTAAAAAATAAATTTATAGTTAAAAAGATGAATTTCACAAAATACTGGTGACAAAAAAAAAGAAGACCGCATAATATAGTATAAACAGTATGATCCCATTTATGTAAAATCATACACACATAAATCTATGAAAAACAAATTTTCTCAATGAGAAATTATGCACAGGGAGAGGTTCAAAAGGCCATTAACCCAAAATGTGATGCCAAAGTCCTTAGGCACTAGAATTTGCTTTCTCCTTTACGCTCTTTAAACTGTTTGAGTTATCTATGAGCATTTTACTGTTATAAGCAGGAAAAAAAATCTACAAAAAGAGGGGCCGACTGGATAGCCCAGTGGATAGGGCGTCGGCATACCACATGGGAGGCCCGGGTTCGGTTCCCGGGGACCTCTCCTAGCGGGCAGGCCGCCTTGAGAATGGCAAGCCGCCGTGGGCGGGCCAGAGCCGCCGTGGGCAGGGCAAAAAAGCTGCCACGGACAGGCAAGGGCCGCCACGGGCAAGGCAGGTCACCTGCGAATCGAGCGCAGCCAGCCACCCGCAAACTGAAAAGCTGGCCGTGATGGAAGCGGAAGCCGCCCACAAGCGGGGAAAGCCGCGCCTGCGCAATGACCCAGTCTCCGCGCGTCACCGCAGCAGGGGGGAATGGGAGATATGTAATAAAAAATAAAAAATAAAAAAATCTACAAAAAGAAAAAGAAAGAAAATAATACTAGAAGGTTCAAGACACAAGTAAATAACTGATCCTTATAGACACTGTTCCAGGAAGTGGATGTGGCTTAAGTGATTGGGCTCCAGTCTACCAGTGGGAGGTCCCGGGTTCATTTCCCGGGGCTTCTGGGTGAAAAGCAAGCTGGCCCGCATGGAGAGCTGACACAACAAAAAGAGACAAAGAGGAGAGACACAACAAACCAGGGAGCTGAGGTTGCTCAAGTGATTGAGTGAGTGCCTCTCTCCTACACTGGAGGTCCCAGGACCGGTTCCCAGTGACTCCTTAAGAGAAGACGAGAAGAGAAGACAAGCAGACACAGAGAGCACACAGCAAATGGACACAGCAAGACAGTGAGCACAAAAAAACAAGGGGGGATGGTGTTAAATCAATAAAATAAGTCTTAAAAAAAAAAAAGAGCTGTTCCTATGCCTGCAATAACATACGATGATGGCTGATAGATGATGCAAGAGAAAACTTGACTCTTACATTAGAGTTTTATGAATCCTTTCTATGGCTTCTTCAAGTTCTTCCTTCTGATCAGGAACAAACCGGTACTCTGACACGTATCCTGCAGTATGCTTATATGGGTCATAATCTCCAAGTTCAGCTAAAATAGAAAGAAATTGTTAACTTTTTCCATTTTAGGGATATAAAAAATTCCTATTATGCTTCAACATTTTCTTCAAATGCCTTCTTTATAAAGTCATACCTAAGACAATAATTAAAATATCTTTAATAAAACAACTCTGGTGAGCATATATTGATGGCATAAAACATCCTGATTCAAAAAACTTAAGTTCTGTATTTCTCTGCTTTCCCAAAGATTATAATTATCATCCGTTTAACTTCAATTATTCTCATAAACTTATATAAAATTAGAAGTGGTAAAAAGAATTTATAGTAGCTATATTAGAAATGCTGGAAATAAAAAACTACCATAACCCCAAAATATCCTCTCAGACAAAGACACCAAGAGATAGAGCATTATTTGCCCAAAACAGTGGTCAGGGAAATGTTCTATGATGCTGCATATAACCCCATTATAATTTACATAAAGAAGAAAAATTAAATCAGAAAGCTCACTATATTACTCTTTTTTTTTCTGACTAGAGAAGTTGTTGGTTTATAGAACAATCATGCAAGAAATACAGAATAACCATATAACACCTTATTTTTGCTTGGCACTGGTGTGGTATGTATTTACAATTGATGAAAGTACATTTTTACAATTGTATTAACTATAGTCCCCGGTTTACATTAGGGGGATTCATTGTTTATGTTGTACACTGCTAGGTGCTTTTTTATTTTAATTTCAATACATACACATAACCTTAAATTTCCCCTTTAAACCACATTCAAATATACAATCCAGTACTGTTAATTATGTTCACAATCTTGTGCTACCATCACCACCACCCATTAACACCTTTTCATCATTCCAAACAGTAACTTTGTATATTTTAAACCTTAACTCCCTATTCCCTACCCTTACCCTGGCCCCTAGTAACCTATGTTCTAGATTCTGACTTTAGGAGTTTTCTTATTCTAATTATTTCCTATAAGTGGGATCATACAGTATTTGTCCTTTGGCGTCTGGCTTATTTCACTCAACAAGATGTCTTCAAGATTCATTACTGTTGTCGCATGTATCAGAACTTCATTCCTTTTTATGGGTGAATAATGTCCATTGTGTACATGTACCACCTTCTATTTTTCCACTCATCAGTTGACGGATACTTGGGCTGCTCTCATGTTTTGACAAATTTAAATAATACCACTATGAACATCAGTGTGCAGATATCTGTTCAAGGGCAAGATTTCAATTCTTCAATCTCACCTACAAGTGAGATTGCCAGGTCATACAGGAATTCTATACTTAATCTCTCTGAGGAACCACCAAACTGTCTTCCACAGCAGCTACACCATTTTATATTGCCAAAAGCAGTGAATGAGTGTTCCTATATCTCCACATCCTCTTAAACACTTGAAATTTTCCATTTTTTTAATAGTAGCATTATAGTGGGTATGAAATGGTTTCTCATTGTGGTCTTGATTTGCATATCCCTAATGGCTAAGGATGCTAAGCATTACTTTCATATGCTTTTTTTTGGCTGTTTGTATATCTTCTTGAGGAAATGTCTATTCAAGTTCTTTATTCGTTTTTAAAATTAGGTTGTTTGTCTTTTTGTTGTTGAGCTGTAGGATTTCTTTAAATATTCTATATATTAAATCTTTATCAGATATTTGGTTTCCAAATATTTTCTCCCATTGTATATGTAGGCTGTCACTTTACTTTCATGATAAAGTCCTTTAAAGCACAAAAGATTTTTATCTTGATGAGGTTCCATATATCTATTTTTTTCTTTTTCTTTTTTTGTTACATATCCCTCCCCTTTTCTGCTTGCTCTTGCTGTGTGTTCATTTTTTTGTGTGTTCTTCTATGTCTGCTCCGTCTCCCCCCTCCCACTGCAGTGTCGCGCAGAGTTAGCTCACTGTGCAGGCGGCTTGCCCCGCTTGTGGGCGGGTCTGCTTCCATTCCCAGGCGGCTTTTTTGCTCCTTTCGCGGGTGGCTCTGCTCCGTTCGCAGGTGGCTCGCCCTGCCCATGGAAGCTTTTGCCCTGCCCATGGCGGCTTTTTGCCCTGCCCATGGTGGCTCTGCCCCGCCCACGGTGGCTTTGCCTTCTCAGGCGGTCTGCCCGCTTGGAGAGGTCCCCAGGAACCGAACCCGGGGCCTCCCATGTGGTGCACCGGTGCCCCATCCACTGGGCTATACAGCCGGCCCCTCTATTTTTTTCTTTTGTTGCTTGTGCTTTGGGTGTAAAGTCTAAGAAATCATTGCCTAACACAGGGTCCTGAAGATGCTTCCCTACCTTTCCTTCTAGGAGTCTGATAGTCTGGCTCTTACATTTAGGTCTTTGGTCCATTTTGAATTGATTTTTGTATATGGTGTGAGGTGGGGATCGACCTTTTTTTTTTTAACATATCAATTTTATTGGCATATTAATAAAGCATAAATCCATCCAAAGGGTACAATGAATGGTATCTGGTATAATCACAGTTGTGCATTTATCACTTCAATCATTTTATAGCATTTTCATTATTCCAATAACAATAATAATAAACAAAAAAACAAACCAAAAAACCTCATCATTTCTCAATCTCTCTATGCTTCCCCTGCCATACATAGCTGCTATTCTATTTCCACTTCTCTAGTTTATTTTTATTTATGTTTTGTAAAAACAGTCTTATATGTGCAATATCACCCATATTCATATTTCACATGAGGTTTCACTATGTTATACAGTCCCATGTTACATTTTTTAGCTTTCATTCTAGTAATATACATGACCTTAGACTTTCCCTTTAAACCACTGGCAAACTCATATAAATAGCTCTGCTAGTTACAAACACTAGAATGTGCTTTTATTATTTTTAAAGATTTACAACCTTTTTTACCAATTCTGCACAGATTAGCCCTCAGCTTTCCACTCTCTACCCTCATTCTATTTTCTGGTGACCTATATTCTAATTATTAACTCCATGAGCTTACACAATATATTTAGTTCATAATAGCACAAACAGTATTTGTCCTTTTGTGTCTGGCTTGCTTCACTAAACATAATGTCCTCCAGTATATCCATGTTCTCATATGCTTCACAACTTCATTTCTTCTTACAGCTGCATAATATTCCATTGTATGTGTCTATACCACAGTTTGTTTATCCATTCATCAGTTGATGGACACCTGGGTTGTCTCCATTTTTGGGAAACTGTGAATAACAACAGTATAAACATCAGTATGCAGATGTCTGTTTGTGTCACTGCTCTCAGTTCTTCTGGGTATATACCTAGTAGTGGTATTGCCAGGTCACATGGCAAGTCTATATTGAACTTCCTAAGGAACTGCCGAACAGTCCTCCACAGTGGCCATACCATTCTACATTCCCACCAACAGTGAATAAGCCTTCTTATCTCTCTGCATCCTCTCCAATATTTGTAGTTTTCCGACTTTTTAATAGTGGCCATTCTAACAAATATGAAATGATATCTCATTGTAGTTTTGATTTGCATTTCCGTAATCGCTAGTGATATTGAATACTTTTTCATGTGTTCGTTTGTGGGGTTTTTTTTTGCCATTTGTATTTCTTCTTTTCAAATCTTTTGCCCATTTTTAATCAGGTGGTTTGTCTTTTTATTGTTGTATTGTAGTATTTCTTTATATATTAGGGCTATTATACCCTTATCGGATATGTGATTTCCAAATTATTTTCTTCCATTGAGTTGGCTCCTTTTTACCCTTTAGACAAAGTCCCTTGATCCATCATCATTCTTTTGCAAACAGAGATCAAGCTTTCCCAGCACAATTTGTTGAAGAGACTTCCTTCCCAATTGTGTGGTATTTGACCCCCTGTCAAACATTAGTTGGCCATAAAAGTGAGGGTTGATTTTTGAATTCTCAATTCAATTGCATGGTTTCATAGGTCTGCCCTTGTGCCAGTACCATGCTGTTTTGATTACTGTGGCTCTATAATACGTTTTAATATCAGAAAGTGTGAGTCCTCCAATTTCATTCTTCTTTTTCAAGTTGGCTTTGGCTATTCAGAGTCCCAGGCCCTTCCATATAAATTTGATGACTGGCTTTTCAATTTCTGTAAAGAAGGCTGTTGGAATTCTGACTGGTATTGGTTTGAATCTGCATAACATTTTGTGTAGAACTGACATTGTAAAAATATTTAGTGTTCTAATCAATGAACAGAGACTGTCCTTCCATTTATTTAGACTTCTTTGATTTCTTTTAGCTATGTTTATAGTTTTCTATATACATGCCTTTTATATCATTGGTTAGATAGATTCCTAGATATTTTATTCTTTTGGTTAATATTGTAAATGAATTTTTTTCTTGATTTCTTCTTCCAATTGTTCATTGCTAGTGTATAGAAACACTACTGATTTTTGGGTGACCTTGTACCCCATCACTTTGCTGAATATGTATATTAGCTCTAGGAGCTTTATTGTGAATTTTGCAGGATTTTCTGTACATAGGATCATGTCATCTGTAAACAGGTAAAGTCTTATTTTTCATTTCCAATTTGGATGTCTGTAACTTTTTTCCTTGTCTAACTGCTCTGGCTAGAACTTGCAGTACAATTTAAATAGCAGAGATGAGAGTGGGCTTCCTTGTCTTGTTGCTGATCTTGGAGGGAAGGCTTTCCCCAATAAGTAGGATGTTAGCTGTGGGTTTTTATATATGCCCTTTATTATGTTAAGGAATTTCTTTCAATTCCTAGTTTTCTAAGTGTTTCTATGAAGAAGCAGTGCTGGATTTTTGTCAAATGCTTTTTCTGTGTCAATGGAGATGACCATGTGGGTGTTTTTCTTCATTTTGTTAATGTCATATATTAGATTAACTGATTTTATTTGATTCACCCTAGCATATCTGAGATAGATGCCACTTGATCATGGTGTATAATTCTTCTAATGTAACTGTTGGATTCAGTATGCTGGTATTTTGTTGAGGATTTTGCATCTATATTCACAAGAGGTATTGGTCTATAATTTTCTTTTCTTGTGATATCTTTACCTGGTTTGGGTATAAGGGTGTTATTGACCTCATAGAATGAGTTAGGGAGTGTTCCCTCTTCTTCAGTTTTTTGGTAATAGTTTGAATAGAATTGGTGTTAATTTTTCTTGTAATGTTTGGTAAAATTTCCCTTTGAAGGCATTAGGGGCTAGGATTTTCTTTGTTGGGAGGTTTTTGATAACTGATTCTATCTCTTTACTAGTTATTGGTTTTTTGAGATCTATCTTCTACTTGAGTCAGTATAGGTAGCTTTTGTGTGTCTATGAATTTGTCCATTTCACCTAGGTTACATAATTTGTTGGTATACAATTGTTTATAATATACTCTTATTGTCCTTTGTAATTAAGTGGGGGCCATGGTAATGTCCCTGCTTTCATTTCTGATTTTAGCAATTGGTAACCTTTCTTTTTTCTCTGTCAGTCTAGCTAAAGTTTTGTTGATTTTATTGATCTTTTTAAAGAGCCAACTTTTGGTTTTGTTAATTTTCTCTATTATTTTCTTATTCTCTACTTCATTTATCTCTGCTCTAATTTTGGATATTTCCTTCCTTCTGTTTGCTTTGGGTTTAGATTGCTTTTCTTTTTCTAGTACTTCCAGTACTGAGGTTAGGTCTCTAATGTGAAATCTTTCTTCTTTTTTTAACATAAGCATTTTAGAGCTATAAATTTCCCTCTCAGCACTGCATTTACTGCATTCCATACATTTTTTTAAGATTTATTTTTTATTTATTACATATCCCCCCCTTTCTGCTTGTCTTGCTGTGTTCATTTTTGCGTTCTTCTGTGTCTGCTTGTCTCCCCCCTCTGCAGCAACCCGCCAAGTTAGCTCACCGCGTAGTGGCCTGCCTGCTCGCGGCAGCTTGCCCTGCCTGCGGTGGCCTGCCCTGCCCGTGGCAGCTTGCCTTCTCAAGGCGGTCTGCCGCTCAAGGAGGCCCCGGGAACCGAACCCGGGGCCTCCTATGTGGTAAACCGGCGCCCTACCAATTGGACTACAGCCGGCGCCCCCATACATTTTTATATGTTGTATTTTCATTTTCATTCATCTCAAAATATTTCCTAATTTCCCTTGTGAATTCCTCTTTAACCCACTGGTTGTTTAAGAGCACATTGTTTAATTTCCACATAGTTGTGAATTTTCCATTTCTCTTTCTGTTATTGATTTCTAGCTTTATTCCACTATGATGGGAGAAGATACATTATATGATTTCAATATATTTTTTTAATTTATTGAGACTTGTTTTGTGACCTAAGATATAGTCTATCCTGGAAAGTGATCCACGTGCAATAGAGAAGAATGTGTATTCTGCTGATGTTGGTTGAAATGTTCTACATATGTCTGTTATGTCTAGTTGGTTTAGAGTACCATTCAAGTTTTGGATTTCCACATGGGTCTTCTATGTAGATATTCTATTTATTATTGACAGCATATTAAAATCTCTTATTATTAAAGTCATCAATTTCTCTCTTCAATTCTGTCAGTATTTGTTTCACTCATTTTGGGGCTCTGCTGTTAGGTTCATATATATATTTATAATTGTTACATCTTTTTGTTGAATCAGCCCTTTACCAGTATATAATGACCATCTTTGCCTCTCATAACTGTTTTGGACATAATGTCTATTTTATCTGATATTAGTATAGCTACCCCAGCTCTTTTGGCTACTATTTGCATGTATTTTTTTTCATCCTTTGTCAACCAACTTATGTCTCTGGATTTAAGATGAGTCTCTTCTAAACAGCATATAGTTAGGTCATGCTTTTCCATACATTATGCCAATCTCTGCCATTTTGACTGGAAAGTTTAAACCATTTACATTTACAGTCACTATTCATAATGCAGGACTTTCTTCGACTATTTTGCTATTTAGTCTTTGTATATCTTATACCTTTTTTGTCCCTCAACCCTTCCATTAATGACTATGTTCATATTTATTTTGATTCATTGTATTGTACCATATTGAGTCCCTTCTCATTTCTATCTGGATAAAGCTTTCATACATTTTCATTGTGGTTACTATAGGGCTAAAATTTAGTATCCAAACTACATAACAATCATATTCGATTTGATACCATCTTGACTTCAATAGAATACACATATGTTGTTCCTATACACCTCCTTTCCCCTAATTTTTTTTTGTGCTTGGTACAAATTATATCTTTGTCCATTGTATGTCCAAAACCATAGCTTCATCCTTACTTTTTAGGCATCTACATTTTAGTACCTGTAGGAAACAAGAAGTGGAATTACATACGAAAATAATATTGGCAATACAATAGTACTGGCATTTATAATTACCCAAATGGTTACCATTACTGGAAGTCTTTATTTCTTTATGCCACTCTGAACCAAACCACTGTCTTATGTCTCTTACTTATAGTCTGAGGAACTCATTTTAGCATTCCTGTAGGACAGGGGTAGTGGTGACAAACCCCCTCAGTTTTTGTTTATCTGGAAATGTTTTAATCTCTCCTTCAATTTTGAAAGTCTCACCAGATATAAGTATCTTGGCTGGCAACTGTTTTCTTTTAGCACTTTAAGTATTTCAACCCACTGCCTTCTTGCCTTCTGATGAGAAGTCGCACTTGATCTAATTGGGACTGTCTTGCACATAACATGTTAATTTCTCTTGCAGCTTTCAGAACTCTCTCCTTGTACTCTGCATTCCATAGTTTGACCAGTTTATGTTATAGGGCATATTTCTCTTCAAGGTTATCCTGTTTGGAGTTCTCTGGGCTTCTTGGATGTGCACATTTACATCTTTTGCTAAGTTGGGGAGTCACAGCTCCCAAAGCTGCACTTTCTTGACCTGCCCAGCAAATGCAGCCCTTCAACTGTCCCCTGCAGCTCTGAGAAAGCATATTATCCTTTTTAAATACATATTCTTATTTTTTAAAGATATCTAGATTACATAAATGTTACATAAAAGCATATTATCTTTTAAAAGGTCTCATCTGCCACCTTTTTCTGGGGCAGGCTGGAACAACTATAGATTTCCCACTTCCTTCAGGACTTTGCTCAAATGTGCCCCCAGTGAGATCTTTTCTGACAGTCCTAGTTAATATTGCAACCCCTTCTCTACCCCAGCACTGCATATGTCCCTTCCATATCCTCTGTATTTCCTGGTTAGCACTTAGTCCCATCTGACATACTATATGTTTTGTTTATTGTTGCTCTCCCCAACTAGAATGTAAGCAGAGATTTTTGTTTCTTCTGTTCGTTGCTACACTCCCAGTACCTAGAAGGTGCTTGGCCTTAGTAGACTCTCAAAAAATACTGAATGCCCCCCCACACCCTCCGCACTGTGTGTGTGTGTGTGTGTGTGTGTGTGTGTGTGTGTGTGGAGAGAGAGAGAGAGAGAGAGATAGAGAGAAAGAGATAACAGCCAGTATCACCCAGTGTTTTTAAAGT
>PVKH010008311.1:0-19583 GCA_004027955.1 Chaetophractus vellerosus | reverse complement strand
GAAGAGATTATAAGGCAGGCCAAATACTGGGATTGTGAATGGCATACCTGTCTCCCCAAGTTAGGCACTTGAAGTAGCTCAGCCTCACGGCAGCCAGTACTAGCCAATTTATTTTTTAAAAAAGGCAAAAAGAAGTGAAACAAACTTGGACTCTCTCTTCTGCCTGTTACGGTGTCAAGATATCAGTGTCAAGGAGTCCTCTTAACATAAACACTAACAAGAGAAGAACTAAACATGGGCCTCCTGTTGAGTGGAGCTAAATGGGAATCCCAGTCGAGTAACCCAAAAAGCAGAAAATTACCATAGCTGTCAGGAAAGGGACCAGAATCCTGTCAGGCAACACTAGAGGGAGAGGAAACGATGTGAGGGAAAGGTGAGTTTTGAGAGGGAATGATGTAAAGTAGCTGATCATTTTGGAATGAGCATGTCTAGAGTTAGGAGACCCTTGGATGGTTTAGAAAAGCATGTTGGCTTCCTGGTTTTGTTCCTGTATCATTTGGGTTCTCTGGGCTGAAATTGATTACATTATCTCAGCTTCTTCAGCTTTAGCCCTCTCTCCTGACCACTTGAGTCTCCATGTTTCCTGTTATTATGGCTTTTGGTTAAGCCAGGAAGGCCAGGAAAGTGGGCAAATTGGGTGCCTGCATGTAACAGACCATGGCTGGACATTGATTTGTGAAGGTTCATTAGATAAATGCTGACATCACAGATTGATGTCTCTTTAAACCAGTACCTAGTGCTGGACTGTCTGGGGAATCAAAAATATTGATGTAACATGTTTGAGCAGAAGGCCCACTGGAGAATTCCTCTGCCTAAATGGGATCCATCAATTTAGGCTTTCTTTAATTATTCTAATTCTGTGCATCACTTCAGAAGGGGAGAGCGTCTGCAGAACTGGTTTTTGGTGGGGTGCAACCCCTACGTTAGGGGCAAAGGAAGGCCAGGTGGGGTGCTCACATCGATCTTTCATGGCTGTTTTGAGCTGCTGTTTAGTAATTAAAATTTTTGATCATAGACTAATTTTCCCATACAGTGTGGCCATGGAATTGACAAGGGACTGATTAATGGGCCGACCTTGGGGCCAGGAGGCTGCTGGGTTGTTCTCTCATGGAAGGCATGCCGGCAAAATAAAGTTGATGGTTTTGTTTGTGTTTAACCCTTCACCTTGGCACCATCAATAGATTGAAGACATCATTTGTATCTGCAAGTGTTTCTTTAATTAAGACCTTCTAAAAATCTTTCCTATTGATTCATTCCATTATCCTATTGATTAACTGCAGTGGCTCATGTACTTGGTCTTCAGTGGAAGGCAACGGGCTCAGCCGTCTGTCAGGACTGCGGATGCGACCACAGGCAGCCGGCAGCCAGCGCCCAGGGCTGGCAGGAGTGTCTCGCGTTCTAATGAGGCTTCGGCAGTGGCTCGTTGAACACCGCCGAGAAAGCCAGTTGTCTCCTGCTGGAGGGGAGGCCAAGCAGAAAGCATTCCTTCCGGTTATTTATACTGCAGCTGCTTAGCCAGCAGTAGGGGTTGCTGGCAGTCTTGGGCAGGGGAAGGGAAGAAGGATTCTGCTCTGCATCTGAATTTGGAAATCGTGAGCTTTGAAACAAAAGCAAATTCAGAAATCAAGGTTCAAGGTATAATTCAGAGGCTGGCTGTGAGCTCCGATTCTGTCAGCCTCCTCACTAGATGGGCTATAGGAGGTGCTTCTGTGGGCTTCCTGTTTAAGGGGAGCTTCCCTTGGACTCTTCCAGAAATAAGAGCTGGCCACTTTTTTTTGACTTCTGTCCCCGGAAAGAGACCTAATCCATCCCTTTTACGTAAAATGAATAAACCCATAGCTAAAAACTTCGTGTTTTGAAACATTCCTTAATATTGACAGCCACAGTGAATTATCCTGGTTGAGGTTCGAGGAGGCAGGGACTTTATGAGGCTGAAATTTGGTATTCTGGGATATGTGACATCAAATGAGATAATGCACATTGAACACTCAGCACATAGTAGGAACTCGATAAGCCAAGAAATGTTGACTCCCCCCCTCTCCAAAGATCATTTTTCTTCCTCTCATACATGTCCTCTTGTATCCTCCATGTATTTTCCACCCACCCCACCCCTCATCCTCCAAGTAGACCAGAGTGGATGGCCTTCTCAAGGGTTAGGACACCTTTCTTCCCAAAAGGAATCTAGCAGAATAGAGAAAAATTAGAAGCAGGGAGGCTAGGTAGGAGACAGTTTGAGTTAGATTATTTGAAATTTCTCTGGTCTGCCTCTGTAGTAAGCAAAATAATTTCCACTCTCAGAGTGAAAAATCCTAAGACACTGAACCATCTCACAGGAGGAAGGTTCTAGCGGTCTTCATCTTCACAGTCAAGCTTTGGCCACCGTAAAGTATGTGGTCTCCAGTTTATTCCAGTGCCTTCTTTTTAGTCTTCAAGAAAGGAAGTTTCAGAAAGTCCCTCCATGTATCTTTTGGGGTTGAGAAAGTGCAAGTGGGCAAGCAGGTGGTTGCTGGGAGGTGTTGTCCTTTTTAACATGAGTATTTAAAATAAGAATTTACCTATTTGTAGAATTGTAAAATCAAAATTGAATGCAAATTCAGGTCTGATCTGTGTTTCTCCCATTGGCTGGTATTAATTGCCAGTTGTTTGTACAATGTTCATTTCCCTTGGCACCAAATGTCATGTTTCTGGGTGTTCTGCATTCTGTCCAGTGGGTTAAAAATAAATAATGCACAAAATTTTCTCAGGCCTGGCTCTGACCATCTTCACTGCCAACTCCACCCCTATAAACTTTAAGAAATGCCTCTCTCCACATTTCTATGAGGTTTGTCATTGTAAAGACACTCAAAACTCTTCTCCAAACAAAGAAGAAACTTATTTAGATCTATGTGTACTTTCCGTAAGCCAAATTATTTAGAAAACATGGTAGAAACATTTTTAAAGCTAAATATTTCTGAGTTTGCTTTGTAAATTAACATTTTTCCATCAACAAGTAATCTGTGCTAATTAACAACATTTTGGGAACTTCAGAAAAGGATAAATCAGAAAAGAGAAGACTCCTGTAATCCCATCACCTTGACATAACCACTAGGAATATTTTAGTGTATTTGTCTTCCAGTCTTTTTTGTCTTTTTTCAATGTATACGTTCCTGCATATATACCTTTAAAGCAAAATTAGCGTTATAATATTTTATAACTTGTATCTTTTCACTTACTATATAGTCTTTATATCTTGAAATATACCTTGGGAACATGGCTGTTAATGGAACCTAGAATTCCCCTCTATGGCTATGCCATAATTTGTTTAAGTTTTTTTTCCTGTTTTTCTTCTGTCATATAAAATATTAAGATAAATATCCTTGCCTCAAAATTTTGTCCGAATCATTTAGGATAAATTCCTAGAAATTGAATTGTTGGATCAAAGGATATACACATTCTTAAGGCTTTTGATACATATTAGCAAAATATTCTTCTGAAGGATAGAGCCAATTATTTAGACTCCTCAGCAGCCTATGAAAGGCTCTGTTTTTCTTACCTTTACTGGCCCTGGAAGAAGTGTGTGTGTGTGTGTGTGTGTGTGTGTGTGTGTGTGTGTGTGTGTGTGTAAACTGTTTCAGTTTGAAAGATTAGAAAAATGTTTCATCAATTTAATTTGCATTATTTTGATTATTAATGAGGTGGAAGTATCTTCTTATATTTAGCAGTTAAAATGGTTAGTTTCTTTTGTGAAATGTTCATGTCTTTTGCCCGCATCTATTGGAATGTTTGTTTTTTCTAATTGATTTGAAGAATTTTTTCTTTTTGAATAAGAATTATAGCCCTTTTTCATAGATAATCAGATAGATTGTGACAGATAATCAAGTTGGATTCTTCATGTAAGCATTAAGTAATCTTTGGGCTATCTGTTGATAGTGACAATGTTATTAATGTACTTTTTACTTTTAAAAATATAGCTAGTTTGTCTTTGATAAAAAAGATATATGAAAAAGAATCTGACAATGTCAATCCAACTCGAGTTAACTATCCCAGGACACTACCAGCATTTTATTACAGTTGTCAAAAAAAAAAAAAAAAAACCAACAATATTATTGTTTTGATTATTGAGACCCAGCCACGGATCAACTGAGCAATTAAAATCTCTAAATAACATTCTCTGAATTGTCAAACAAAGGATTAGATCCCAGTGGAAAGGACTTTTTTTTTTTTTTTTTTGAAAAAAAGAGATAGTTTTCTCTGTAATGTCTGTGCCAGTAAATGGTTGCACTAATTGGAAGTTACAGAAATATTTTACCAGTTTAACAATGCATGACATCCTAATAAGATTGGATGACAAGCTTTTCTTTTTATGAAAGGTGATGTTACTGCATGCTTCTAATATACATGGGCTCATGTGTCTTTTTATGACATCTTATAAATGAATTTTTTAGAAGAAATTGATCTGCTTTAGTAAATCTTTCCTGTATATGAATTTTTTTTTTAAAAAAAGCAGGACAACAGAATCTTGATTTCTGTTGTTTTTACTTACATTAGTTGGAAGAATATATTTTAAGCAATCTTGAAATTGAATGGAAAAGGATCACGATTAAATGCATATTAAAGCACTCATCCCAAATCCCACTAATCTGCCACTAGAACGTGTGACACCAGATTCCCCCTTTTCCCCCAGCTCAGGTGGCTGGCTGAGTGCTGGCTTGGGACGGTTAATGACAGTCTTCCAAGGCAAGCAGGACTTAACGTCAATATCCCTCTCCCTGATAATCTATATACTCTGGAAATGGTGAGCTCTGGCAGGGTTTTGATGATTTTATGATGGCTTGTGTATATTTACAGTGTGTTTAAAATACTCTTTTTAATTATCATTTGAGTGACAAAGCTTAATCTTTCGATCTTTATCTGCGCTTCCTGGTGATGTGTGTTTGTTAGGTAACTAAAAAGAGGAAATTTAGCAAAGCCAGAGCTTTATGCCAGTAATAAGACTGAGGAGTCAATAGATGATTAACCTGCCTTTCTCCTCTTTGTGAGAATAAACAAATCATTTTATGAAATCTTTCAGGGGGGGCCAGATTTTTCAAAGCAGGATCCTAGAAACATATAAGATAATAACTAAACAGAAACAAGCAGCATTTGAATTCCACAAAGCAAGTAAGTACAGAAAAGAATATCAGACAAACATTTAAATACTCTTCTTCAAACAGACTGATGTATACCCCCATCGAAACTAAGACAGGGGTCCTTGTCAGATTGCATTTAATATATATACATATGTGTTTGTGTGTTTGTTTATAAGTAGGTGTATATACACACATACATGTATACACATATAAATTATCATGTGGAGTTAGGCAGCTATGTATGATTTGATGGTAATATTTTGTTAGATTTTAGAGGCCGAATTAACAGGATAGAATCATTATCTGAACCTAGCAAAACCACACCTCAAAATGCATCCCCAGTAATATTTCATTTGAAAAGGAATCGAAAGCCAAGGTTATTATTCCTTGCTGCAAATGAGTAAAGACACATGTGTTAATAATAGATGCTCAGGATTCAGAATTAAATATTGAACCTCTGTCTTGATTTTCCAAAATAATGAGGCATAACCACAACCCTTATTTGAAAGCTGTTGTTTCTTATAATGATGGGTCAAATTTTTAAGCAAAAGCAGAGAAAACAACTTTGGTTAACTGGTGTCTGTGATTATTGACATATGTGATCAACTGACAAAGTTAATGTGCATCATCATCATCATACATAAAGAAACTCCAGGCTGCCTAAGACTCAAAGAAATCTTAAAAATCATGGATTGATTTGCAGAGTTAGTGGGATATTAAAAGCTGATGTTGTGCCTGAATAAGATAAGCGTTCTATATTAGACTTTACTGGAGAAAGCCCTCACGTGGCCATGTGATTTTATTGACAGCTCAGAACTACAGGCCATAAATTCTGCTATTAGGCAATATAATGTCCGATGAAATGGCAATATTCTGTCGTAAGAAATGGACATCATGAATGCCAAAGCTGCCTTTGGGAGTCCAGTAGACACAGTGTGGAGTCAAATGAAGCATTAAACCCAGACCAAGGCCAATGCTGACAAGAGTTGTCATCTGTGTTAGGCTTCTAAGTACCAGCAAGCCTTGGCTGCCATTTGTAACACATCCACCCTTCCCATCCCCCATTTTTCTTTAGCATCACCTGTGAGTCACACGTAAAGATAAGTATTCTGCTGGGATTTCCAATTCCTAGCCACCTCCCCCACCAGGCTGCTAACATTAAACTGATGCGTATCATACGATTGCCAGTGTGCGATTTAGGCAGCAGTAGGACAACGTGGAGTTTGTGTTAAGAGTTCAGCTAGACAGGAAAGAAAGCTTGTTGCAGCACCTCCGTCAGGCAGGCACGTGTTCACATTCGGAGAAATCATCAAAGGCAGGGAAGAAAGAATGGTGACCTGAAAAATAGCAGCAGATAGCAAGGGGACAGGTAGGTGAGGGGTTTGGTGATAGGGTGCTGACTTACAAGAAAGAAGCAAGCAAGGTCCAGAGGCCAAAATGGCAGGCAGTTGGATCAAGAATTCCAAGAATTAATGGATTTGTGAAGAGAAGATCAAAAACTCAGACCAAAGGTGTAGATGTGGCTCAAGCAGTTGAGTGCCTGCTTTCCACATGGGAGGTCCTGGGTTCAGTTCCCAGTGCCTCCTAAAAACAAACAACAAAATCAAACAACAAACAAACACACGAAAAAAAACAACTCAAGGGATCCTATGTGGCTCAGTGGTTGAGCGTCGGCTCCCACATATGAGGTCCCAGGTTCAATCTCCATCCCTGGTACCCAAAAAGTAAAATAAATAAATAAATACTCAGGCCAAAATTTTGGGCGAGAAGGGGTCAAGAACCCAGGCCAGAATGTCTTCACAATAAAAAACAGAAATCTAGTTACAAGATGTGCAGTGACAAACCAAGGGTAGGGAAGTAGGAGCAGTCTGCCTCCTCGTCACCCCCACCCCGTGCTAACAGTAAGGGGTGCGTTGTCTCTAGAAAATTTTAAAACAATAATAAAACTGTCTAAGACTCAGCTTCTTTTTTTTATCACTATTCATCAGCAGTTTTAGACAATGTCAGTGATGGAATACCCCTCCCTGCAAAACCTCTTTTGCTGGGCTGCGCTCTAAACAATTTCTGATGCTACTTCAGAGTTTTACTAAAATAAATGCTTCAAATGAGCATATTTTTGTAGCATATCCTTTAATAAGCACTGTTGTCTACATGGACTTTAATTCAGAGAACTCTAAGTTATACAGTCAACTTCTGCCTCAACTATATGTATTCATTTCAAGAGTAAGTCCATTACCATTTGAAATTGTTTGAGGTCTTTTCAGGTATAGTTCTCTCTCCCACCCCTCTGGTGTCACATATTCCTGCATTTCAGTAGTTGGGATTCAAAATAAGCAATGATAGACAGTGAGTGTAACAATGAAGAAACAGCAATTGGGGTACTTAAGCTCTGTCAAACTTGGAATTTTTACTTTTGTTTAAAATTTAAAACAGGGAAGCAGTGTATCATCTACCAGAAGTAACATTTTTACTTCGTATGTGAAAATTTTAGTTTGCTATATAAAATATTTGGCTGAATTTGAATAATATTTTTAATTTGGAATTTCTTATTCTTTAATTGTTAATTGATTGTTTTAAAACTAAAGAATAAATCAAGAAAATAATTATCACTGATTATTATGTGATCGCTCTTACAGATAATTTTGCTGTATAGAAGAAAGGATTATGAAAAATGACCTGCTTCAGGTGTCAAATATGCCAGATATGCCCCTGGAGATGGGATAGTGTTTATGAGTGGCTAGTGAATTCAGTGTCTGGTGAGCCAGTCAATGATATTAAGGTTAGATAGGCCCAGGATAGCCAAATCAAGAATGAACTGTATAAACTAGCATCTTCCTATAATTCTCTGGGCCTGAACTAGCCTTAAAGTGAAACCAGAGCTGAAGCCACAGAAGGAAATGTGTAAATTAATTTGATTAGATTTAGGGAATGAAAACAAGTTGATGGATAGACTAATTGTTGATACTCACCCTGGGAAAAGCATGTAGATGCCACCCAAGTAACTGCTGTTGGATGGGGTAACTCATCCAACTATGCTAAAGCAGCTCCAAGGCCCTTCTGAACTAAAAATTCAGAAAGCAAAATGGTGGAATTATGGAAGGAGCTAGCTAGACAACCAATGGATGGCTAATGGCTACACTAAATGGGCTGGCTCTTTTACAGACCAATGAACTGGAACAGGACTTGGTAACAGAGATGAATGGAGCCAGCCAAGCACAGAAAGGTGGGATTTGTCTCAAAGTGGAGAGTATGTCCCCTTTCTAAAGGGGGATTCTACCTGGCTCTGACCAGTTATTGCCAATATTGCCATATTGGAAGCAGATCTTCCAGTATTTCAAGTGAAGCCAAAAATGTGAATTTTTTAATGAAATCTCTGGATTTCTTTTTTTTTTCTTTTTTAACTAATTCACTTTTCATTTTTAAATTGTGAGAGCCAATACTATTTGTGCCAAAATAAATGTGTGGGATAAATGTGGCCCCTTACCTGCCATTTTGTCACCCCTAAGCCGCATCCTTAAACTGTTCCAGGTGACTGTCACTGCCAACCATAGGATAGTCCTCATGCTTTGGAATACTGGAGAAGGCTAATAATCACACTTATAAGAATAATCACACTTATAAGCATTCCTGAATGTTAAAGACATTGATAAAATGACTGTCACGGAAACAGTCACAGCCTGAGTTACCAAGTACCGGGGAAGATGTTGTGCTAATAATAATAACAGCAACAATAATAATTGATTGAGCTCATTACCATGTGCCAAGCATTGTGGTACACTTCATATTCATGATCTTGTTGAAACAGGTATTTGTATCCCCATTACAGATAAGGAAACTTAGCAAGGTTTTGTAATTTTCCCAAGTTTAGTCGTACAATCAGGACTTGAACCCAAGCCTCTCTTGGACTTCAAAGCTCAGGGTCTTGACCATGGAGGCTAAGCTGCCTGTAGTTAGGGAGACTCTATTGGCTACAGCAAGAAGCCCTGAGCTGGGTTACCTTGAATATACGTCTGAAGTGGTTCATCTGGTTTTCCCCCAGATTTGACCCATCACCCAAGGGCCTCCGAGACTTCCCTGGCAACACAAAGATGAACAGACTCGTTAGGTGGTTTTTGTCACCTGATGGGTATTTGTCGTTTAAACACCAAAGTTTGCCCTTAATGCTGTCCTGTTAGCGAGAATTCTCCTTAACCCCACCCATGGGAAAGGACACTGACTTATGTGCAGTTTGGCCTGAAGCGCTTGCGTCAGTATCTGGTCCTGGAAGAGCATGCTTTGACTTATGCATTGCTTGCTTAATAGACCACAAAAGTCAACAGCGCTCTGGAAGAACAGCTCGTGCTTGGAGGCGTCACAAGCTCCAAAAGATCCTGTTAAGGCAGGATGTTGTGCGAAACCCACAAGTGAAGCGAAGCCCCAGGTCTCCTCATTATAATGTTAATATTTAAGAAAGCTTCAGAGACTGTCTCTATGCTGTATACCAAACAAGGCTTAAGATTTTTTTTTTCTCCCTTTTGCTTTTTGGACCTGGAAATGCATCAACATTTTTTTTTTCTCCCAACTGAAGAATGTGTTTCTTGTCCCTGGGTATGGCGAGGCTACAAAGAAGGCAAAACCAACTAGTAGAAGGGAGGGAGAGTTGGTGACTGGTAGAAGTCCACACATATTGGAACTAGATACAAGAACAAGAGGTTGTGGTACAGCCCTCCCCCCTCCCCAAAGGAGGCAATTAGATATTATTTCAGATCATTTTCTCAGTGTGTCCTCATTCCATTTTCCAGGAACCCCGTGGCAGGTCCCCAATTTCTCTTGTCCTCCAGCCCAGGCTGGGTTGGACTTGTGCAGATATTGGCATGGCAGACCCAGAAGTGAAACCCAATCCGACACCCAATCAGGGTACATTCTTGAGCAGCTCTGTGGCCCCAGAGTGCCCAACGAGCCCCTGCTGGCTGCCTCTTTTGCACAGCATGAGTCAGCACTGGCCGTGTGTCAGTAGCCAAAGAGCAATCAGATTTGAACTGAAAATAACAAGCTCTATACATCATTAAATGTCTCTCTCTCTCTCTCTCTCTCTCTCTCTCTCTCACACACACACACACACACACACACACACACACACCCAAAACACTGTGGCAATGTTTGGAGATTATGACATGCGTAGGAATAGCAGGAGGCATCTATTCAGACACTCAAAATGAACAGCCTCTCAGAACACATGGGCTAAGGTCTATGGACTTCCCCTCCTTGGTGAGAGGAAGAGCTATGATTTAAATTTATACACAGCCACGGGAACCCCATCCTGATGATTAAACCTGGATGAACACAACATCCAGATGCACTGGACAGTGACCTCAAATCAGACTCGAAGCAGAGATGCCACATGGCCCTGCTCAAGGACACAGAGTTCATTCAGTAGGCATCGTAGTCCTGGTGCTAGGTCAGTGGGTTTCCACCAGCATTTACGTGCCCCTTCAAAGCAGGGGAATTTGCTCTTCCACTTTAATCAAGTTCCCTTCATCATCTCCCCTGGCCCCATTTTTCTGAAGAATTACTTCAATCAGATTCTTCTACATAAATAATCATGAAGGAGCCTGAAAACTCTATGGGGTCAAGTAAAGGGACATGGCTTTTAGGAAATACAATTTGAACTCTTGAATCAAGGGCTGCATCACTTCCTCCAGTGTGTTCACCTCCCTCCCATCAACCTGTAGAAAGCAGACCACCGGAGGTTTCAAACACTTTGGGCCGCAACTGAATCTTGCTCCAGAGGCTGGAAACTCAGGAGCAACAACTTCACATTGAAGCCAACATCTCCAGCAATACCGCAGTTGAGTGTAGGAAACATGACCCTGAAGAATTGCATATTGAGTGAACCCCAGGGCTCAGGGTGTCCAACCGGGAATTCTGCCTTTGGTCAAAGTTATAGAAGATTAGGGATCTATGCAAAACATCCATAATGTCCCCTTAATATCTGTTAAAATGTGTCACACATGCTCCATTAATTTATCAAACCATGTTGGAATTTATGTACTCCCATAGACTCAGGAAATCTCAGCTTTGGGAGAGCCCTTATCTGCTCCTCCGAATTAGCAGATAAATCTGAAAAATGGTGAAATTATGGTTAGATTGAACAGATGTAGGGAGCCATATTGTTTCTCATACAATTTTAGGAATCTTTAAAATTCAGTTCCTTGTGATAAGCAGATTTTTGTTTTAACACTTTATAATATGAGAGGATCATTCTTCATTCCTTTCATTCAGATTCAAGGATCCCTTTTGGCTGAAACTGATAGAAGAAAGAAACCTTTAAAAAAAACAAAACTTTGTGAGAAGGGTAAAAGGGTTACAATTTGGAGGCTTTTTTTTTTTTTTTAACTAGGTTTGCCTTCTTAGCCCTTACCTTGGTAGAAAACAGAACATGTAACATACCTATATTTTCTTAATTATAAAAAAATAAATACTCTAAAATGTATTTTTTAAATTGTGATTATGTTACAGTGGTTTCTATGTACCATAGATTAGATTTTTATTAAGGGTTTTATTAAATAACTAGTGTTTCACCAACATCTAATTAAATCTTCTATCTAAATTGAACAGAAAATTATGGGGGGAAAGAAAGTATTTGTAGCAGACGTTATTACAGATAAGGCTATTATTTGTTCATCTTAAGAATTTGAGATCAAATTTACAAGCAGCATCCTCATCAAATTTCTTTTCTGGGCTGCTGAGCCCTGGCCCCTTGAAAGCAGCCCATTATCTAGCCCCACCCCCAACCCCCATTTATTGTAGTGTACTGGTTGTTGGCAACATGCCCGCTGTTTAAGGTTACTTTCATTAATTAACCGAAAGTTAATTTCTTTGCAAGCAAAATCTCTGATCTCATTATGTTGTCTTTTAAAGCTGAAAGCTTCAGGTTTTCTGGTCTCCTTTGATGGCACAATAAAAAGCATGCTCTTTATCTTAAGGGAAACTGTCTCCAGGGTTTAATTTAATAGTCCTTGAAATAGTTACAGCACAGCCAGGCAGACTACAATAATATGCCAGTTTTAGAAAACCGTGGCTTTTTCCTGGTTAAAGAGCCCAATGACTGGTACAGATGTAGACTATGAGGGATCCGTTTCCAAATAACTTCTGAATTTTGCCTCTTCAAGTCCCATTTTTACGTCCCCCATTATATCCTCTTTGAGAACAGACCAAGCACCAACATCAGTGTCCCTTCCTAAGGACACCACTCCCCAGACATCTTATCCTCCAGGATTTCACAAGTTTGGGGGCTCGACATTTTGTCTGTTTCCTTCACCTCGCTTGGTTACCTATCTTTTGTTCTTCTGGTGTAATTGAGGCACAAAAATTGGGGTGGTGGGGGGCTGGAGCCTGGCAGGTGTGGATTTGAATCCTAGTCATTCCTTCAACTGGTTCTGTGGCCTTGGGCAAGTTATTTGACCTTTCTGAGTCTCAGTTGCCTTATCAGCAAACTGAATGCTTCTAAGGAGTTAAGAGAATGACATGAGATAAAGTAAATGCTCTATACAAATGTTAGTCCTTTCACTTGACATTCAAGTTCTAGTCCTTCCCAACTACAAATGTGTTTCCAGAGATGGGTTCCTCCTGAGAGTTGAGGGCTAGGCTACTGATTGCTTATACCCAAAGAAGTAGTTTGGATATAAACAATCAGTAGATGGTCACATATCACAGAGCATATTTGATATGGATTTGATGAGTTGGGTTCTTTATTGCCCCAAAGGCTCTTTTATAACAGACTTGGGGAGATGAACACTGTATTCTCTTTGTCTCTCGGAGTTAGCTTCAACCTCTGATGAAATCTGGTTGCTTTCTGGAGCATTAAATTTAATGAGTCAAGAGTGGCCAAAATGTCTTTTCAGAGGCACCAGGTGTAGGTCAGAGAGGACGGAACTCTTCAGGTGGCTCGCATCTCAGGAGCCATCCCAATACATGGAGATGCCATTTGTATACCATTGAGTCCAGAGATGTTGTGCACATGGCTGAGATTTCCAGAGTCCAGGGGCAGGAGAAGGGGCTGTTGCTGAGAGGGGGTAATGGCATGGCCGGACAGGCTGCTTCAGATGCCTGCAAGCCTGGGCCTGTGCCATTTGCATACGCCCTCCTCTACCAATTCCTGATGAAGGATACAATTGACTCAACTAAGCAGGTCAAAGTCACTTAGGCAGAAAATCCCAGGTCTTGGGAAGAAGAGTGCCTCTTGGGTCCTTGGCAGAAGTCAAAGGTCCAAGGTAATGTATTGGCAAAGATCCTTTCTGCTTTGGTTCTTTACTTACTGCTTCCCCCCATGCTTTTAGGCAGAAATATTGTCAATGCTATTGATTAGTTGATCTGATAATCCAGCAGGCTCCCTGGTGTGTTAAATTTCCTACTTTGGGATGACTGTTAGCATGGGCAGAATGTGTGTTTCTGTTGGGGGAAACTCTCAGTGGACTTTGCTCACTGCTTCTATAGTGAGATTGCTACAGGAATGACAATTCCAGTTATTCTTTTAGCTGTCACATTTAACCCTTCTCAAGACAATTTTTCTCAAGTCATTCCTTTTTCTAGCCTTACTTTAGATTTGGAAAAAAATATTTTTTGTCTTATGCCTTGGGTTTCTAGGGTCTCTTCACTTATTAGCATGTATTACATTTGTGTGTTATGATTTTTATTTTTTAATTGACCTTTCTGTTGGGAATACATTTCATTCTCTACACCTTCCCCTCCTTGATGTGCCCTCCATTTGCCTTTCTCCTTGTCCTATACTGATCTTTACACGTTCCATCAGCCATGCCCCTCATTTCAGCAGTGGAAGGCAATTTATGAAAGGTATATAATTCATGGTGTAGATATCCAAAGAAAGGATGACTTCAGGCCAGGGCAGTGGAGTTTTCTATAAGGTGCACAGTGATGATAAATAAGCTAGTGCCACATCATTGAAGTTTGTTTTCAGGTGGTTTATTTAGAGACTGGGCTGGAGTAGCTGAAAACTTAAATGCCTTCTGACTCCAACTGTCTTTAATTGTTGGTTTTTCACCTCACCCTCTCTGTAGCTTCAGTCTCCAAGCTCTTCAGCCTTCCTGACAGAAGGGGAGACATGTTGAGTGGGGAAATGGGTACCCTTGGAAATCCGCACTACCTTGGACAAATTACGGCTTCATCTGTTTCCAGGATAGACTGTGATGCCATTTGGTCTCCCTCCCAGCTTACTCTGCTCGACATCAGTTACAATATCTTCTGCCTTGATAGGAAGAATGGAGGATGGCTACTTTAATCCCCTCGCAAAATAATAGTAACGATGACAACAACGACAAATAAGGCCTCCAGGCAGAGCACATTGAGCCTGATTCAGATTTTCTTAAAGTGGAAAACAAATCATAAATATCTGAGAAGTGCAGTTCATAATGGAAGCCCCAAGAAGGCCTTTAACCTGGGCAAAAGCCTATAACACAATTATATACAATTTCACACTTGACTGGAGCTGTTATTTAAGCAAAAATAATCATTTTTCTGCTTGCACTAAATGAACCACGAGATCCATGTGTCCAGCTGCAGAAAAATGTCTGATTGTCCATTCAGTCTGCAGACCATCAGTGTACTTGAGGGCAAGGGCATTGTACTATCAAAAGAGTTAATAACTGAGTCCTGTCCATAGAAAAGTAAGAGCAAGACTAGAAGAGAAGAAATATGTATTGTGAAAATGCAGTAATAGTCTGAAAAACAATATTATTTCATTGAGCAGTTGTTCTGTTACCATAATCCTAATGATCAACTTTATTACACTAATAGTTGGAGAAAAACTAATTCAGTGAGGACAGGACAAATCTTTTTTAATCTGCATTGGCACCCCAACTAGGTCCCAACTCATTTGTATTAACCTTTGCTGACAGAGTCACATGATGGACATAATTTCTTATAATTTACCAGCTATGGATCTAACCTTTCTTCATCAAATATTCATAACAGCAGTATTCTCAATGATTTTCTGTCTCTTTTCATATTTACAGCTTGTTGTCTTCTCCCTTTTTACAGTAATTTGGACACAACTGAAGTCAAATGGAATTAAAGTTAAATGCCTTTAGCGACTAAGGTGCCTAAAAGCAAAGACTTGAGGGGGGAAGGGGATCATGAACTGAAGGGGGACAGCGTGTGTTCCCAAAGGAGCCCCGGTAGGCTGCCCTTCTCCAGAAGGGGAAAACAAAATCAGCTGGAGAAGAAAAGGCCATTGCCCTGGACTGGGGGCTCTGAAGCGGTGAGTCATGCCTGACAGCCCCAGGCCTTCCCCAGCATCTTCAGGGCTTGTCAGCAAGGTAGGCTGCTCTGGTCAGGCCCTGTACGTAGGCTGCTCTCTCTGGTCAGGCCCTCTTTGGGCTTGTTTGCCCAGAGGGGCCCGGGAAACGTGCTGGGGGCTGAAATAGGGGATAAGAAAAGTCAGTTGATATAGTTACTTAGAAAACAAACACGAATATCTGAAACCATTCCTGAGAGCACTTTTGGTGGGAAAACATCTGTTTCCACTTTGCATCTTTGTTGCTTTGACAGTTTTCTTAACAGACATGTAGATGAAAGAAGTCTTATAAAGCTTAGGTGTGTAAAATAAGGGTAGTAATGGGTCCTTTATTTTTACTCTTCCCCTTGAAAGGCTTCAGTTTCGTGGGCTGACGGAAGTTGGGGAAGGAGATCTAGACAATCAAAAGAACTCTCTTTTGCTACTCCAGTCCTCAAACGACCCTACCTTTATGAAAACAGCAAAGAATGTTGTAGGTAAATTCTCACTTAAGATGCAAAGGAATTGTTTTGCCTCATTGACTTCAAAGCCCTATATTGACCAAGCCAAGAATTTACCTCCTCTTGCTGAGTTCCCAGAGTTTTGACTGGTAGAAAGGAAATCAGAACTGAAGGCAGTTATACCCTTTAACAGCTAATTCACATCCCCAGCTAATGCATTTCCTTCACCACCACCATTCACATCATTACCTATTTTAAATTGATTTTTAATTATGTTAGTAATATACACATACCTTCACTGTATTAAAAATTAAGACTTAATAGATAATACTGTAGTCCTTTTTGACCACTACCCCCAGTCTCAGACCTTGCCCTTCCAAATTCTTTTCTGTGCACTTACATACATATAGATATACTCTTAAACAAACATGTTTGTTTATTTTACATAAATAATTATGCTATACAAATCAATACCTAATTTGCCTATTATACGCAATAATATGTTTGGAAATCTTTCCATGTTAGAACATATAAACCGATTCTATTCAATTTAATTGCTATAGAGAAATCCATTGTATGGATATCACATAGTTTATATCATTCTCACAATGATAGACATTTAGGTTGTTTCCAGTTTTAAAAATTATAAGCAATCCTGCAAAACATCATTATCTATTTGGAACTGAAATAGTTCATAGAATTGTCATAACAGAATGCTGGCTTTTGCAAATACAGTGTTGAGAATGTTTATAATGAGCTGATAGCTGAATATACACTTTTTTACTGTTTTCTACCAAACCACCCTTCCCTTCTGATGGTAGGGATGAAAACAATGATTCTAAGTGCCCACAAATAAATAGACATTCCAAACATAGCAGTGAATTAAATGTTTTTGCTAGGAGGAAAAAAAATGATAATCTTTGTCAGAAATGCCCGAGTACAGCTTGTTATAGAAGGGAAACATCATTATGGCAAGTTTCTTGTTATTCAGCTTCAGTTATTCAGAAAGTCAGACTATGTCCCCCAAGCTGTAACCATGTATTAGGGAAACCCTTATGACACCATTCTCCTACATGGTATTGGGCTCTCCTATGCCTTGTTTGCTAATAATCATGTTATAAAGAGGGGCCACTGATTATGTAAAGGATGATTTGTCAGTTGGGTTTATACATCTACATGGCCTTAATAACCATTCATCAGAATCTCTTACAAATCCGAGAGGGGGTGGCAGGAAATTCTTTTAAAGTACCAGAAGATTTTTTCAAAAAATTTGAGTGGTGAGTCCTATGACAAGTTTTTCGCTAGGGATCTAAGATGCTATCATTCTTCTGGACTGGAATTGGATTGGTGTACTAAGGTGCCCACCAGTTCCCTCTGAATTAATGGAATAAATAAGATGCATATACAGTCAATTCTTATGCTTTTGTGGAAGTAGAGAATGGAAAATTCCAGTACGGATGGCTATAAACTGAAGATTCTAGAACATTTTAAAAGCAGTTCACACTAATTACTTTTAGATTTAGGCAATAACAAAGTTGGATTAACAGTGTTGTCAAGTAGAGGTTTTGCTTTGGTAAAAACTAACAACTGACTTGAAAATGGCACATGTATGGAAATGGTCCTTCTAGCGTACATGAGACATTGGGTATCTCATACTCCCTCAACTCAGATTTGAGCTGCTAATTGGCTCAGTGATTCACTCAGTGTTAGACACTCTTATTCTCATCTCTTACCTCATCTTATTAAAAAAAAAGGGATGTTGAGAAATAGCATTAGAAGTTAATGGAGAAGATTGTGAGAAGATAGTGGAGTAGGAAGTTCCAGAAATCAATCTCTCTACCAAAACAACTATCGAACTGGCAGGAATTGTCTGAATCAAATATTCTAAACCTGTGGAGTCTAGTGGAACACCATGCAGCATCCAGGGAAGAGGAGGAAGAGGCTGGTAAATTGTGGTAAATATCAGTGAATTTCACCCTCAGTGCAGGGACTCCCATCTCCTATACCTCGACCACATGGCAGGTAAGAGTGAGGACTGTAGCTCAAGTTCCTGGTGCAGATTTCTGGTGCCAAGGTGGGCTATAAGGAGGTAGTCCTCCAAAATCTGGGGATGTTTGGTCTGAATGCTGATCTCTGCTTTTCATCAGCTACTTCCTATCACTAGGGAGCTAGCTTTAAGGTAGCCATTGTTCCAATCTCCTTTTAAAGAAGCAGTGCCTATTCCCCCACCACCACCATTCTCTTTCTTTGATGTTTATGGGAAAACATCACAAATTGATGGCTCCAGCCTTCAACAGCAAAACTGAGGGGGCCGGCTGTAGCCCAGTGGATAGGGCACCGGTTCACCACATGGGAGGCCCCGGGTTTGGTTCCCAGGGGCCTTACCAGGTGGGCAGACCGCCTTGAGAAGGGCAAGCCGCCGTGGATTGGATGGGGCAGAGCCGCCGTGGGCAGGGCCAAAAAAAAACCGCCACGGGCAGGGCAAAGCTGCCACGGGCAGGACAAGTCGCCTGCGAATGGAGCAGATCTGCCCATGAACGGAAGTGGAGCCACCCATGAACAGAAGCAGACCCGCCCACAAATGGAGCAGAGCCACCTGCGCGGTGACCTGACTCAGCATGTCGCCGCAACGGGGGGAAACAGAGCAGACACAGAAGAACACAGAGAAATGAACACAGCAAGAGCAAGCAGAAAAGGGGGGTTATGTAACAAAAAATAAAAAATAAAATAAAATGACCCAACCAAGATTATATTAAAAAAAAAAAAAAAACAGCAATCCCGGAGGAGTGGGAAAAGTAGATCTCCAGAGTTATAAGAACATAATACTCAGAATGTCTAGTTACCAACAAAAAAATTACAGAACACACAAAGAAACAGGAAAGTATGGCCTATTCATGGGGGGCAAAAAAAGAATTTGCCAGAAACCATCCCTGAGAAAGCTCATATATTGGAACCATTATTCAAAGATTTTAAATCAACTGTCTTAAATATGTTCAATGAGCTAAAAGAATCCATATTCCAAAAAACAAACAAACAAACAAACAAAGGAAAGCAGGAAAACATTATCTGAACAAAATAAAGAGCTAGGAATTATAAAAAGGAACCAAACAGAAATTTTGAAGCTGCAAAGTACAGTAATTGAAATAGCAGATTCAACAGCAGATTTAAACAGGCAGAAGAAAGGATCAATGAATTTGAAGATGATTGAAATTATCTAGTCTGAGGAACAGAAAGAAAAATATGAATAAAAATGAGTAGCCTGAAAGATCTGTGGGACACCATTAAGTGTATCAACATATGCATCCTTGGAGTCTCAGGAGGACAGGAGAGAGAGAACGGGGCAGAAAAGGTATTTGAAGAAATAATAGCTGAAAAATTCCCAAATCTGGTGAAAGATAGGAATATATACTTCCAGGAAGCTAAACAAACTCCAAGCAGGATAGACTCTAAGAGATCTTTACCAAGACACGTTATAGTGAAATTGTCAAAAATTGAAAGACTAAGAGAGGACTTTGAAAGCAGAAAGAGAAAAGTGACATAAAAAGTATCCCCAGTAAGATTAACAGCAGATTTCTTATCAAAAATCATAGAGGTGAACAGATGTGGCTCAAGCAGTTGAGCACCTGCTTCCTATATGGAAGGTCCCGGGTTCAGTTCCCAGTGTCTTGAAAAAAAACCTAAAAACAAACAACAAGCAAAACAAATGAAAAAACCAACTCAGGGGAACTGATATGGCTCAGTGGT
>PVKH010008310.1:0-19578 GCA_004027955.1 Chaetophractus vellerosus | reverse complement strand
GTTGGCGGTTACACAATTGGAACCTCCTGGACAGGCCGCCTACCCTTTAAACATGGTATCTGAGCTAATATGCTGCTCTTTTGCCAAGAAACACATCACTAAAACTGAGTGGAATCTGAAGGCAGAGAAAGTTCAGCCATCAAACTCCAAATCCTGATTGCCACCACCCAGTGCCTTTGTGAAAAGTTCCTTCAGGCTTTATGAGGACACGTCAGCAGACCCAAGCTCACCAGCAGCTGCGCCTGTGGGCGGCACCCCAGCGGGACTGTGAGACACCCGCAAGAAACAAAGGAAAATCTGTATGGTTGTCCCTCCATCCACTGCCCCCATTCTTCTATCACTGCCTTCAATTTGCAGTCGGCTCCAAGGAGGGCACATTCCCTCTAAAATTAGGATCTGAAAGGAGAAGTTATAGCTCTGACTTCTATATTCTAAAACACCATTCTTTAAAAGCCTATCAAAGTCCATGTTAAGACACTATACAAAGATATGTGGCGCCCTCTCTACCCTCATCAAGTTTATAAGGCAAGGCATATAAAGATAAAATGGAAACAAGCATATCACCACCCATGGAGAATAAGGAATTCCACAAAGGGAGAGGTTAGAAATGGACTTTGTGGGTGCCCACCGAAACCTAATGACGAATGGTGGGGATTTGGGATGATTTTTACCTTCTTCTTCGTACTTTCTATTTTGTTTAAATTATAATATATGGTAAGTGTGAGTTATTTTTACAAAACCTGTAATGCTGTTTCAAAAAGAGAAAGGGCTTCATGTAGGGAATGGGGCTTTCTTTTAATGGATGTAATTTAAGGGCGTAATGGGGAATTTGCTGGGTACCTGCACCTACCCTACTTCCTTTGGATGTCGTTCAAAAAAGAGAAGCACCTTCTGCATGAACCTGGGCAAATTCAAAACTCTCTACTTCTTGCTTCTAAGTATTCTGACAGTAGAGTCCAGGAAAAATGCAAATAGCATAAAAGCCGAGGGTCTTTTCAAACCACCATTTTCAATAGATGGACTGCAGAGGAGGCTACCCAGGAGCAGGGGTTGTGAGAAATGTAATTTGCGGACAAGAAAATGTCAGCTGAAGAGGACACGCTCACAGGTCTGACCTGCCCGTGACAGACCAACAACTCAGCACTCATTGCAGACAATGGAGTGATGCCTTCTCCGGGGAAATCACTCACTTCTGTTGCAGAATATTTGCTTGAGAGGCTGTGTATGGCAAACCTCTCCCTGACACAGAACCCTAGCAGTGTATGCCTAAATTAGTTGACTGGTAAGAACTAAAGCTTTTCCACAAGCAAGGCAAGATGATGAAGGGAAAAGAGTGCAGGACTAAGACAGTGAAGACCTGACCGTCTTCCTGACTTTGGCACTTAGGATCATGTGTGACCTTGATCCACAGACTCTCTCTCTCTTCAATTAGCAACATTAGTCTGTAAACTGGGAAGAGGATCACATTGCTCTTACCACTTTGCAAGTTATTTTAAAGACTGATCAATATTTTTCGTTAATGTTCTTTGTACCTTGCAAAGCAAGGGATTATAGTTACAATCCCTAGAGAGGAGAAAAACAGAGTAAGGTAATCCTGTTTAAAGATGAAGAGAGGACTTTTTTCATCAGAAATGCCTATCCCACATCCTTCCCAGTTTTCAACATAAGAGGTCAGGTTTGAATAACACACCATCTTGATGTTTCAAGTGACTACAAGCTGATGAAATATAAGTTTTATATTGTGTGTTCTGAGTCATGCATTCAAGAAATATATACTGCCTATCTACACTATGCAAAATAAGGTAGACGATCCAATCCTATGTCATAGACTCAGGGACAGATGAGGGGTGGGTCAGCCATGAAGGCAGTCAGAGCACTTACAAACAGGAGAAGCTGAAAGATGGTCCTTGGGCTACTCCGTTATTATTATAAATGTAATGAGATGAAAAACATTGTTTTTACCAAAACTCCAAATAGGGAGAAAACATATGTGGCTGCAAGGAATTATTTAATAAACTGCTTTGGGTGTTCTATGAGACCTCCAAAGTCATGTCCAAGATGACTGCCTTCTAAAGAGGGTAGATGTGAGGAGCTCAGTGTTCTAGTTTTGCTGAGTGGAGTGTTCTATATAAATTTGGAGACCAGAGATGGGGGCTGCCACCAGGGGTGGTCTTTCTCCACCCGTTTCCTATACAGTGCTCAATCTGAACTCGAAATAAACAGTGAACAAACACTTAAGGACATCTGTTCAAATAGTCATCAAATTATTAGCCTGCAAGAGATACCTACACGTCTTGTTAAGTTGTGAAGAGTTCTCTTTGTCATACACTTGGGAACCATAAGTGTAACAACAGTTCATTCTCCCCATCAGCCAATCATTTTTCATGTTTTCACTGCTCTTAGACCACCCTAATAAGACTGATGTCATATGGCAACATGAAAAAAACAATAATGTTTGAGGAGACTTAGTATTCTTTGTCTTCCTTTGCCTTTTTAATTTCTTTTTAACTAAAGGCTACAAAGATGTGGCAGGCAGCTGGTTTGATACAAAGCCAAAAACTGGGACAGAAATATTATATTTTTGGACTTCATATTTATATCCTTAAACATACTCCCTACAATAGAGACAATGTCCCAACAATTTGGTATTGAAATTAAAAAGTCCTTTCCTCCTCCTCCCAGAAAACAAACAACAAATACATGGACCACCCAGTCTAACCTGAAAAGTTCATAAAATCAAAATTTGCAAATGTCTGAAGTGAAGCTCAGTCCTGGGAAGCAATCACTGTATCTCTTGGGGCAAGTTAATGCTGATTGCCTCCAACAAGATGCACAACACAATGAGGCTGAGATTTTAAACACAGAGAACACAGGAACAAAGGCCATTAAACAACCTGGCTGATAAGCAAAATACTCATTCCCAAAACTTTGATACTTAAAAATACTAAAACAGTAGCCCTGCAGTGCTTGCTGAAACAGAAGAAACAGAATTATTGTCATTAATCTCAAGTCAACTAAAAACTAAAACCAGGAAAAACAAGAATCCCAAGATCATATTTATTATTCTAGCTTCTTTTCCACCTTATTTGGATCCTTTGTACCCTTGGAAAGTCACTTCACCTCTCTGGGACTCATTTTTCTTTTTGAAATTAAGAGGTTAGATTGGATGATGTTTACAATGCTGAAGAGCCACGTGATGTAACACAAGGGAGTTAGAAGGCCTGGCTCTCATGCCTGAGATGCCATGAAATGTTAGGCAAGACATTTAGCCTTCTCTAAATCCTAGATTCCTCCTGGATAAAATAGAGATAAAATCACCTATTCTTCCTACCTAACAGGGCTGAAGATAACCTGATTGAATGTAGGGGGAGAAATGTGAATGTCATACAATTATAATGAATGAGAAAGATTATGATAATTCTAACTAACATCGAATAGAAAATATCCTACAGTTTTTTCTTAATTGCCAAAGGGAAATCATAATGCAATGATTCTAGAGCTCTGAACATGTTGGAAGCAACAGTAGATAAAGCCACTAGAGATCCAGTGTGGCACAGTGGGAGTCAGAGGACAAGACCTTGCGCTCACCATCTGTGTGACCTTGGACAAGTCACTTACTCTGATTACCTCAGCATCCTCATCTCTCTGACCTGAGCTGGACATATAATAGTAACTAACATTTCCTAAACATCTCCCACGTGCTACACACTGCTCTTCCCACGCATTCTTTCAGTCACACCTCACGAAAGCCCTGTGATATAGATTCTATTATCATTCCTATACAGGTAAAGAAACTGGCACAGCACAGTTATGTCCTTGCTTAAGGTCAACTGATGAGAGAGAGGATGTAGCTCAAGAGGTTGAGCGACTGCTGCCCACATGGAGGTCCCAGGTTCGGTTCCTGGTGCCTCCTAAAAAACAAACAAAAAAAAAACAAATAACAAGCAAAGAAATGAAAAAAACTACTCATGGGAGTCTATGTGGCTTAGTGGTTGAACGCCAGCTTTCCACATACAAGATCCTGGGTTCAATCTCCAGTCCCAGTACCTCAAAAAAAAAAAAAAAAAAAAAAGGTCACCTGACATCCAGTAACAAGCAGCCCATCTAAGTTCAATATCATACTCTTGAAATCCAACGAGCAGTTCTCAAATTTTTTTGCCTTAGTTTTTGGAGTCTTAAAAACCATTGAAGACTCCAAAGAGCTTTTGCTCAGGGTTACAGCTATCAATATTTACTGTATTCAAATTTTAAATTGAAGAAAAATTAAATATTTATTCTTTCACTTAAAATATGAATAAGAAACCCATCACATGTTAACATAAATGTCATTTTTGTGGAAAAAAAGATACTATATTTTCCAAAAAAGAAAATAGTGAGAAGACTGTCACTGTTTTAGTTTTGCAAGTCTCCTTAATGTCTGGCTTCACAGAAGACAATGGGAGAAATGGCCATTATCTACTCATCCCAGCCGCAATATCAATAAAACCAAATATTATATAAGCAAATGGAAAGGAAACTAGAAAAAGATAATTAGAATTATACCAGCACCATTTGAACATTTATCTAATAAGAATCTTAAATTTCTAAATTAGAAGGTCACCATATTTAGTGAATGAAATGGAATAAGAATCATGAGATTCTAAATTGTATTTCATACTTCAGTGATAATTCCAGACAAATCATCCGTTACTAGCAATTACTGATAATTTATTTTTGTAACAGCTTGAAAAAGTTTTTGAAGGGAAATTAATGATCAGGAGCTTACTTTGAAAAAAATGCACATGCCTATCTGATTATAAGAAGGTCTAATATAAATCTTTATAAACTCAAGGAAGAAAAATAATGACAAATGCAGGACTAACAAGGCAGAGAGACACAGTTTGGTTCCTGTTGAGAAGGTGGGGTCCCAGGTAGCCTCTGAACTCAGGAAGAGGTGAGCATTCTCACTGAACACCTGTGATTTCCTTCCATCATTTCCTTCCTCAAGCCAGTACCAGGCCATTCCTTCTTTCTACCTGTTCCTTCAACACCCCATGCTCTAATAGGGTCAATCTGCTTTTTATGATGCCATGAAATCGACGTTTGACCTTAGGAAATGGGTAAAAAAGAATGTTCTGAATTCCGTTCCCTGTTTGATCCATAAGGTAAACCCACCTCACACTGAGACAATGGTTACTCAACAAATGATTCTTGAACAACTATTATGTACCTTTACCTCCTTCCAGTCTTTATGCAAATGTCACCTTCTCAGAGAGACCTTCCCTGGCTGCCTTTCCAAAATTGCAAGCATCACTATCATGGCTACTTCCCTGTTACTTCCCTCTCCTCTCCATCTATTTTTTTCTATAAGTATCTATCACCAGCACACTTAAATTTTACTTTACTCATCTTGTTTTTCTATCTCTCCAACTAAAACGTGAGCTCTATGAAGACAGGCATTGATTTGTATGCTTCTCTTCCTATGGGGCCCCAGCACCTAGGATGGAGCCTGACACACTGAAGTTTGTTTCTTCCTTTATCTCACATAGTTAGCTCTTCCCTGAAGACAGTTTGACAAGCACAGGTCTCTAAATTGGCCATCTTATATATTTTTTCAACATGCCTTAATTTTCAACATGTCTTATATATTTTTAACATGTCTTAATTTTCACAAGCTCTCCAATGCTGTAATATCAATGGGTGTGTGTGGGGGGGATGGGGGTCGACAACAAAAACAGCTCTCTGCAGAGAGATAGGGTGGGGGAGAAACAACAAAAACATTTGTTCATTTATTGAATGAATGAATGATGTAGTTTGTCTCTGTGGGATGAAAAAGAAGTTACAAATTATGCTCTCAAGGAGTTCGGGGTTCACTCACGGCTCTCAACCAGGCACATGTGACCTTCACGCCTGTGACACAGCTCCACGGGCTTGCCCTATTCGATTCTGGCACTCATAAAATGAACTGCAGATTATGTGCAATTTTCCCTTGTGATTCTGATAATCCATCTTTTTGCTCTAACTCAAGAAGATAATCCATCTTTTTTGCTCTAACCCAAGAAAGCATCTAGGATCCAGGAATTCAAGAGATTGAACATGGTATTGCCACCGGGATAATCTTGAATCTATTCTATTTTGTAAAGCACATTTTCCTAAAATTGAATACTTTGTGATTATTAATAAATTACTTATCACACAATTCACAACTGTTGGCAACATTCTCGAATGTCCAACTGTGCTTTGTAAAACTGCTTGTCTAGAAGACAGAATGAAGAATATCACTTGAAAATTAAGGACAACCACTTGGTCTATTAGAAAAATATGCAATAGGCAATTCAGAAAAAATACAAGACTTTGTTCTTGGGCTACCTTACCCCTTAAAATGTGAGATCTTAATCTCCTTTGTCTGTTCCCCAGCATCTTTCTAGCACAGGAATGTTTTATGAATAAATAAATCACTAGATGAAAAACTGAATTGCAGAATGAGGGAAAAGTAATGTATTATCCATTAACATATATCCTAGACATTCTAAAGGCCCCAAAACTTATAACTCATTCTTCAGACTCAACCACCACCTCCTACCAAAATCGTTCCAATTTTCCCAATGCAAATTTCTTATTTCCTAACCCTTGATCTCATGATATTTTGTTCCTCTCTTCCTTAAGACATTTGCCATATTCCACCTTGTGGTAATCCTTCAATTTCTGCTCTCAAGTTCTTTCATTCCCTGACCACCACTCCAGTCTTGGACTGGTTCCTTTGTTATATGTGCTCATGGAATCATGTTCCTTTCTTTCAGGGCCCTTAGCTGCAGTTACACATTAACCCTGCATGATCATTTGATATGAGACTCTCACTCACTAAATTGTAAGCTTCATGAGCTTCGTGACCAATCTGATTTTGTTCAGCATGTATCGCCAGCACTAACACAGTGCCTGGCCATAACAGGTGTTCCATTAGTATTTGTTAATTAATTAATGGATAAAACGTGTTGTATCTTCCCTTAGGACTGGAAGCCTCTTTTACCTCTCATAACATGAACCTTAATGCCTCGAACATAAAAATGGCTCAGTATCTATTAAATTGGACAAATTTGCCTAAAAGCTGTGTATATATGCACACGCATGAAAGGATATGTGCATATGTGTGGCGGGGGAAAGACAGGACCTATATAGGAGATCAGAAACAACTTTAAAAATTCATCCCAGCTTTCTGCCTTTGGTCTCTGTCTTCTTTCAGAAGATTTATTTTTTTATGTCCAAATTGAATACTATTAAAACCATTACAAGATGTTATACGGTGACAAAGAACCAGTTGCAGCCTTTAAAACAACCTCAAATAGGAGAATAGCCCTCCGTCATTTGAATGAAAATTCGTTTTTTATTGAAATTAACCAGCATATGGCAGAACCTAAAAGAAAAAAAAACAATTCTGCCAGGCTTAGCGGCTTGGCAGGACCAGTTTATGCAACACATTCATTGGTAACAATGGTTATGTAGGAGGCCCTTGATTGGTGTCATCATTTACTCAGGAGTACATAAGCTTCATGGCCTAGTTCAGAACATATGCATTATTCTGGATGCTCCAATTTCATTTAAACTCTATTTTGGTGTGTGTAATGTTTTTAAATAAGAGAACATCTTCAGGAGACTGTTAAGCAATTCTTGGGCCCCCTCAAAGGACAGCTGCAATAAATTTAGTAACTTAGTCATACAGTTATCATCTATTCTCCCAAAAGTTCAAGTAAGCAAATAGTAAAGGAATAGATTGGAAACTCCTCCCCTGGCATCCCGGCCAGCTGCATTCACTTGGCCTGATGTACTGTACGGTCCAAATTTCAACAACGAAATTGTTAATCCTCTTTTAGGACAGTCTGGCAGCTTGTCCTGCTCCATAGCTCACTGTCATAGTCTCCTTTGTAACCCAGTGGCAGCCAAAAAGCAATCTCACACAAGGTCATGGCTCCATTCTAGAACACTTTAAATGCAAAATATCTGCATTTGACCCTCTGCATGTTCACTCACAGATGTCCCTTCCACAGTGAAACTAGTGCAGGACCTGAAGAATCCAGAAGACCTGAATTCTCATCCAGGCTCTGCTGCTAAGTCTGGGAGACAAGAAGCAACACAGGGCCTTCCTCAGTTTCCTCTTCTGTATTCAGAGGGAGGTGAATTACACTGCTTCAAAGGTTCCTTTCAGCTCCAAGAGTCTATACGAGCAGTGATGTAACTGTTTTGTTGTGTCAGGCCTACTTTGCCTTACTTTTTTCAACTCTATTTCTCTCTTTGTTGAGAATAGTTAACCCTTTCCTTGGTGAAGAGAATTTGACTTGGATGAGTTTTCAAACTGGTTAATTATGTCAAATCTATAACCTGCCTCCAATTATATAAGACCCAAATAGGGAAGAGCAATAAAAAACAACCAACTATATATGATATTAAATCAATTATCCAGTATATTCATTAAGGTTCTTCTAAGTGTCAAAAGTGTACTAAATGTGTAGATGGGATGGAAGTGGGGTGTCACTTAAATGGAGGACAGAGTCCAAATCCACAAAGAGTTAAGAAATGGATAAGAAAAATAATACGTATCAAGTCACTCATGCTAAAGTGCTGAACTTTTTGAAACATTGGGCCAAATGAATGAATACAAGATGGTAAGGCTGATATAAAGAAATGGATAGGAGGTACATTTTGGCCTGTGTCTTAAAAGAATATATATATATATATATATATTTTTTTTTTTTTAAAGATTTCTTAAAAAGAAAAAAATGGGGAGGCTTTTCTCCCATGAATGTGCCAAGGTTTAGAGATAGAAATGACTATGTGCATTTATTCAACAATATTTATTGGTATTTATTATTACAAAGTAATATGAATAGGCATGGAGGAAAGATGGTACAACTATAGACTATATTCATAAACTTAGAGCCTAATAGGGGAGATATGGAATGCACCTAAGTAACTATTAATACAAGGTAGAAAATTATACATTTAATAGAAGAAGGATTTCAGTGTAGTGAAAAATTACTTCCCATTGGGGAAATCAGTAAAATCATTATGCTGAGGGTAGGACCTGAACTAGGCTTTGAAGGCGAGGTAAATTCATCAAACACAGGGTGACCTTATATTCCAGTTTCCCTAACATAGTCCCCATTATGCTTTTGTCTCAGCATAATTATTAATATTAGCCCCACCTTTTAACTCTCTACAGTAGCTCAGTTTAGATGATAAATAGTATGGTTACACTAGTCATGGTGAATGGGTACCATTCTGTCCTTAAAATCAATGTCAATGAGCGGTTAAATAGGGAAGTCAAAGGGCAATTAGTATTATAATATCTATAGCTAGAACTCCTAGTTTGCCATGGGTGCTACGGCAAGTACCAGAAATGGATTAGCTTAAACAACAGGAATTCATTGTCTCATGGTTTTGAAGGATAGAAGTCCAACATCAAGGAATCAGCAGTGCTTGGGGTCTATAGCATTCCAGCAATCCATGGTGATCTCTCTCTCCCTGTGTCTGTGCCTCTGCTTTCTGCTAACTTCTGACTTCTATTTCCATGTCCAATTTCCTTTAGCCATCTTGGATCAAGACCCATCTTGGTTCAATTTGGCCTCATCTTAACTAATAATATTTTCAAAGGTCCTATTTACAAATGGGTTCACATCCACAGGAACATGGATTAAGTCTTGAACATGTCTTTTGTGGCGTCTATGATTCAATTGACCATAGCCCTGGAGATACTAATACTGCTCTATTTGGCCCTAAAGTCATGTGCTCACTTCCAGGCACCAACTATCACAAAGGAAATAAAGAACTGTGTTCAAAGGAGAGGGATTGATATGTAAACTGACTCCAAACCAGGTGAATACTTATTTCACCACAGACCCTAATTTGAGGAAGCATCTCATAGAATTAGTGTTAATACAGAACATACTTCAAGGAACACAGGGCCTTATGACCAATTGGCAATGATATTTTTAAAACAATTATTCAATGCGGATATCAATTGTCAGTAAGATATTTCTAAGTATGAGAGTCTAGGATATTTTGTGTCACTTACAATATAATTTTAAAGTACTTAAATAGGACAAGTCTAAAATATAAGTCTCTTAATTTCTTGAGTCCTTCAAAGAAATAGTAATCAAATTTTTAAAATAAATGATTTAGTACAGGCTGTAGTATATCAAAAGATCCTAAGCTCTAGATTTCAAACTCTAAAACAGCTAAAAAATATTCTGACCATGGGAAACCATTTGTAAACAAACAAATAGTGTTGTGATTTCTTGTTGAAAAGGATTTTTGTGCAAGCCATCTCTATGAATGTAAATGCCAGCAACCTCCATGGGTGCAGAAAATCTAGTACCTTCAAAGTTTTCTTTTGAAAGCTCTGAAGAATGAGATTGATGATAGAATTCCTAATGTCTCTTTTTTGTAATCCACATCACACAAGATTTAAGAGCTAAACCAGAAACCATCAAATGACTTGTTCAGAATTGTTCAAGGAGAAACACTGATTTTTTTTTTTTGCCACTGACAAGAAACACTCAAATTTTTATAAAAGGTAAAACGAGATATGGCCAGCAGCATATCTGCTACAAGATGTTCTACCAACTACTGTAAGCAGATCAATATGAAATAAATTCATATTCCTGACTGCCTGAAAGGAAAAAAGACTCTCACAAATCCATAGTGCATGAAAGAAAAATGGTGTTAGCAAATAATGAATATAAAACTAGGTCCCAGTGACCTCTAAGCCTATAAAACCCAAACACATTTTTATATAACTTTATTATTTCTTGTTTGGAGCTAGTATAGCTAACTCTGGTGTTCAATGAACAAGGCATAGCAAAACACCCTTTTATCATTTTAAGGCCTTGACCAATAAAGATACATCTTGTCATAATTGAATTTCCTCTGCAATCTTTGGAAATGGAAACTACATCACCATCAGGAAATAGAACTACTAAGCACTTAATTGTATTGGAGATATACAGTGCAAAGAGAATTACCCAGACATAGCACACCTCACATATGAACGTGCGGTCTTAAATTTATAACATTTTTATGGTCTTCTAAGCCCTTTCATTTACATTATTCCATTTGAGCTTCTGAATAAGCTTGTAAGGTATTCAAGGCAGGTGACACAACTTCCAGGTCAGGTGAGGAAGCTGAGGCTCGCTGACTCAGCCACCGTGCCTGAGCCCATACAGCAAGCAACAGACTTGGGATTACAACACAAGGACCCTAATTGCCTATCTAAGGGCCTTTCTCCAACACTAGAGCTGACAAGCAACCAAGTTCTCTACACTCTCTCCCCCATATCAAAATTGTTGTGTGTCCCAGTCACAATAAGTTTAAAAAGGAATGATGGCAACTTAAAGAGTTACATTCACCCAGTCAAAGAATGGGCAAAAAGTGGAGATGGACAATTTTCATAGGCTCCTGATATCAAGGTTATAAACACCAGTCTACAGGCTCAGTCTTCCTACAGCCATTGTACTCAGCAACTTGTCTGTATTCAGTTGGCATTAACGCTTAAGTAAGGACTAGTTTTCAGAATGCAAAGCAATCGAAATTGCTTTATAGATCACCACGGTCTACATGGAGGCCCAGGATCAAAATGAGGAGGAGGGATGAATCTATAAAGGGAAAGCTACAAGAAACACCCAAAGGTATCTTAGCTGAAGTCAGGGTCACACACTGAAATGTCTACAGAGACAGGCAGGTATCATAAGTGAGGGGAGTGGCTGGGTCAGAGCTGGGTGAGCTGGATGCATAGTGTTGAAGGGAAGCAGCACAGTTTACTCTGAGTGTTGACATGCAAGAGTTTAGGCTCAGTGCTCCCAAATCTTCCCATTTAAAAAAAGATACTGTACTGTATTTTTATGAGAAATTCAATATATAAATGCTACTAATTGAAAACATGAACATAGTTTGGGTCAAACTAAATATGTCTGTGGATCAAATTTGTCCTCTGTGTCAGATACAGCACATGGACTGACAATTTTCAACTTCTGGTTAAAGCAACAAGAAATGTTATCCCTTCCAGGTTCACTATGAATTGGATTTAGCTGCTCATAAACATCCAACATAGGGCCCTTCAGAGCAGACTAGAGTTTTCACATAATCGCTACGATAGGGTTGGAATAGGCAGCCTGAATCTACCCACAACAAGCTTATTATTTCTTTAAAATCCTTGGATTTATCTTTAAAATGAATGCAAATTTTGTCCTTCACCTTACAATTCATCTGTCTTTTTCCTTTGAATTTCAAAAAGATGGTTTCACTTAAAATCTTTTAGTAAAATTGACTTTTCCGGAAAATATGCCACATTTATCCTGTGATTTCCTAAACCTATGTGTATCCTGTTTAAGAAGCATAGCCCTAGATTAGCTGGAGTTTTCTCAAGAGTATCACCCTTTCCTACTGCCAGCTGTCCTTGCACCTAAAGCTTTAGCTCCAGCTATCCATCAGACTGACAACCACCAACATCCAGGGGCAGGTGTGGCATGCCCAAAGAAAGGCATGCTTCCAAGAATTCTCAGGGCTCACCAGAAATGCAGCCTGCTGGTCTTGCTTAATCTGATCAACACCCTGATGTCTGTCAGCTAGAATACCTGTGATTTTCCTCAGGCCTTCTCCAGCCTCTTAACCTTTCAAAACAGTGACTCTGCCAAAGTCACAAGAAAAATAATGTATCGTCCCCTCAGGGTTGAGACTATAAAGCTTTTTTTCTCCAACATGGCTTTGCACCACTTTCATCTTTAATGCTAAAGTTTACAGAGAAGTGGACATCCAAATAAGTCAGTGGGAGAACATCAGATGAAAACTGAAGCACCCATAGCAGTCTTGCTCATTGGAGGTGCTGAGGTATTTTTGCTTATTTAGGCCATTCTTAGAGACATTTTTTTCAGAAGAGCAATGGATGCATCAAGTGTTCTAACTACTCCAAGAGCACACTTGCTTCTAAGTCAATTGACATCTCTAATAAGGTAGATTAAGGAGCAGGAGACATACACAGTGCAAGGGTATAACATATATGAACACTCACAATTACACATTCAAATGTGGCAGAGTCTGAAAAATAATTTGTCCCACCTAAATTGTTTCTTAATTCTCTATTTCATTTTAAAGAGGATTCTTAAATGTATTTCCCTTGTATTCTTTTATATCTAGATACCAGATACCAGAATTGCCCTTTGTGTGGCAATGATTAATGGCTCTCAAAGGGAAAGGAGACTGTCTCCTACAAAAGCTTTCTGGGTCTCTAAATGTTCACTATTTTTCCAACGATAAAAAAAAAAGAAATTTATATGCACAGTAATTTTTTTTCTGGCAGTTACATGATCATGTTGGCTAAATGTTGGTATAAGGATTTTACTCTGAGACCTTCTGGATGTTTCCTCCACCTGCTAAGAGGCATTCTGCAGCTAATTCATCGTTCATCGTTTCAAACCAAAAGAAAAAAAATGTACAGATTAAAACTGCCAGAAAACTATAGAGTTAACTTAGCACCATTCATAGGCTTGAGAGGGAGCCACAAAGGAATTTCTGACAATGGCAATTTGTCTTAAATATGCCAATACACTGCTCACATTCAAGACTCATTAAGCAGATTTGTAGCATTCACTTCACATCTGATACACTAGAGTCCAAGAAAATGGATTTTTTTTAACCCATTGGTGACAGACAATCAGACTTTGACCATTGCAGCGCTTAGGAAAACAAAATCAAGCCAAAACTCAATGTGTCATGAGATGGCATAAGATCAGAATCTGCCCTAATATAGTGCCCGTTTAATAGTGACTTGATTGGAATCTGCTCTGCTTCCAAATCAAAAGCTAGGTAATAGCAGATGTTCGAGGACTTTAAACCACCTCCTTACTCTCTCCGCCTCCACTGCCTCCCCCTAGAAGGAGAGTACAAGAGGTAGTGATAGTTGATAATCTGGAATTTGTAGCCAAAGCCTGGGCTCAGTTTCAGTAGCAATATAACCTTGGGGAAGTCACTTTACTTCTCTGGGCTTAAATTTCTTCATCTTTAAAATGGAGATAATATATACCTCATAGCATTATGAAGATAAAATAAGACCAAGTGCATAAAAGCATTAGCTCAGCATCTGCCACAATGAGTGCTCTATAAATGTTATTAGTGTTGTTATTGATAAAGGATCTCCTGAGGTTAGAACACTCTTCCAGTGACTCTTCTTAATATCAGTTAAGAAGGAAGATGACTTCTCTTTGATCTCACTCTGACCAGGGCTCCCAGGAACAACTCAGCCTTGTTCCACAGCCACATCAAAGAAGCCCAACAGATTCTCTTGGTCAAGTCTTTCCTGATTCAAGGGAACTGGTATCATCGGCTGGATAAAGCTCTGCCCCCAAAGTTAATAAGCCTGACATAGAATCTCAGTTCCTTTACCAACAAATATTGATTGGGTCACATAAACTCTCTGTGCCTCTGTCTGCCCCAGTGAAAAGGGGAAGAAAGTATCTTATACCATTTCATCTGCAACGTTTGCTTCTACTCTTTCACTCATAGCCAAACTTTTCAAGAGTTGCCTTTATTCTTCGCTTCTCCCTCATTCCTCAACTAACTTCCATTTAATGTTTTGTCTCACTTATTAATTAGAAGCTATTATATCTGTAAAGCACTTAACATAGTAGTCAACACATATTAGATATTCAGTAAGTGTCAGCTCTTAATGTCATTAATAAATATTACTTAATAAATTACTTAGGAAAAGATGAGAACAGCACAAAGTGTCTTTTCTTTCTTTACTCATGGTTGCATACTTATTTTATGTCAGGTATTATATGCTCTAATCTGAGAAGTTGCCAAGAGGTTCACCTAGAAAGAGTCATCTATCGTTTCCTCCTCTTTACTCTGTTTTCATTTGATAGTGCAGCTCTGGTTAATTTTTTTCTAGCTATAGTTACCATATCATTAATTTTGAATCCATAGACCTCTGCAGCAGATTTGTGTCAGAGTGGGATGGAGAATGAGAGTTTTATTTAAAATGGGATAGTTACTGATGTAATGTCTGGGCCACACTATTTTTTTTTTATTTTCTATAACTTTGGGACTACAATTCCTAATGTCATTAAATTCATGTGAGGAATTCTACTGGTGCCAACTCTGCATTCCAAACATGATTCTGAAAGACTGAGACCATGTAAGAGACATCAGTGAGCATTATTAGAAACAGTTTAATACTTGAAGATGTTTATCTAGACAGTTTCAAAAAATAGGTCAGTACAAAAGAGGCCCTCAAGAAATCCATAATCAGAACACAGGCCCCTCTAGGCTAATCTCACGGTAATCTATACCCCGGGAACCCCAAAGTAGTCCTAGTAGAGCCCAGCCTTCCTGTGCCATTAGGGAACCACCCACTTGGTCAGCAGGGAGGGTATCCTCTCACCTCTAAGTTCTTGCCACTCATCAAAGCTTTTCTTGCTAAGGTCTTGCCCATTCTTCAAAGATTATCTTCTGGAGGTTTAAATATCCAGAAGACTTTAACTGTGATTTTCTAACAGTGTTTACTGTTTTCTATATTGTACAGCATTAAACATGGAATACTTATGGTTATAGTTCATCCATTCACATGTCCTATCTCCCCCAACTATTCTTTAAGCTTTGTGAGGGCAGGGCCCATGCCCTGCTCATCTATCCACAACCTGGCACAAGTTAGCACAGTTCCTGGTAGATGCTCAATGAATTAATGCAACTTAGTGGATAGGGTGAAGAAAGTAAGTGGGGAGGGGCAGGAGGAACAAAGGAAGGAAGGAAAGGAAGACAGATTCAAGGGCACTGCTAAGAATTTGTTTAAAGATTTTAAAAAGATTCTGCCTTTTATGGATTGAATTATGTCCCCCAAAAGATATGTTCAAGTCCTAACTCTTGATCCCTTTGAATATGACCCTATTTGGAAATAAGATCTTTGGAGATGTTATTAGTTAAGATGAGGCCAAACTGGATTAAGATGGGCCTGAGCCAACATTACTGGTGCCATTAAAAGAAAGAGGGAATTTGGACAAAGACATAGAGGGAAGATAGCTATATAGAAAGCAGAGATTAAGTTAGACCATAAGCCAAAGAATGCATTGGATTGCTGGAAAGCTACCACCAGAACCCTACAATCTTTAGTGGAAACATGGCCTTGCTGATTCCTTGATTCAGACTTCTAGATTCCAGAACGATGAGACAATAAATTCCTGTTGTAAACCATCCAGTTTATTGTACGTTGTTACCTCAACCCTAGAAAACTAAGACAACGCCTGTCCTCAAAAAGCTTCTGAACTAACTGATTTGACAGAAAAAAAAATTTTTGTATAATAGAAGGCCTGAATAAGGTGGTCCATAAGCACATAATTTATCGTTTCATTTATAAAAGGAATGCTACATCATCCTTTTGTTAGGACAATGCCCATCCCCCAAAATAGAGAGTATCTACAGCTGCAAGCATGACAGTCCCATCCATCTGCCCCATGGGCTCTAAGCCCCCTCTCAGTTAGAAACAGAGTGGGCATCACCATCCCCAAATCCACTGGAATTGTTCTGCATGATATTGCAATGACAGGTACAAGCTATTGTACATCTTGTCAAATTCTATAAAATTGTGCAGTGCAGGGTAAACCATAATGTAAACGGTGGACCATGGTTAGTGGCAATGCTTCAATATGTGCTCCTCAATTGTGACAAATGTACCACACTAATGAAAGATGTTGCTAATGGGAAAAAGTGGGGGAGGGGTGGGGTCAATGGGTATATTTTCAATGTAACATTTATGCAATCTAAAGCTTCTTTAAAAATAAATAATTATTTTTATTAAGATTAAAAAAAACAGGAATGCTACAAGAATTCAAATATAAAGGTCTTGGGTGCTGCAAAACTCAGAGAATGCCTTAGGAAATGAAGGGAATTTTTTGCTGGAACTTGAAGATGGTTGAGAATTGGCAAAAAGTAAAGAGGGTGGCAAGTCCTAAAATGGAACGCTCCTTTACACTCAACCTCACTTTCTTTGCATTTGCCATCCGTAATTCGTGATTTTGGATTTGAATGTCATGCTCTCAGCACTTTGACTTTCTTGGACTTGGAGAATAAGTAACACCACAATAAAGAATATATGTTAAAAATTTAGGGAGCAGATGTACCTTGAACAATTGAGTGCCTGCTTCCCACATGGGAGGTCCTGGGTTCAGTTCCCAGTGCCTCCTGAAAGCAAAAACAAACAACAAGCAAACAAATGAAAAAACAAACTCAGGGGAGCTGATGTGGCTGAGCGCTGGCTTCCCACATACAAGGTCCCGGGTTCAATCCCCTATCCCAGTGCCACAAAAAATAAAAAATAAAAATAAAAATAAATTAATGGGCACTTATGTACCTGGGACTCTGCTAACAGCTGAGTATAAATGGCTTCACTGACTCCTTGGAAAGGCCGTTATGAGAATGCCCACTGCACAGAAAGGCCAAGCTCTTTCCTCAAAACTACACAGTTGGAAAGCAGCTGATGGAGGCATTAATTGCTGATGTTTGGAAACCAAACCATTCAATTCCCTCAGGCATTTTTCACTTTAATGGATAACATGAGAGTTTACTTGACAGCAGAGTTTGCTTCAGTTAACCTAACTTTCTGCCTGTATATGCTGCATCTATGTTTTCCAAAGTCCAGACATGAGATGATAATATAGCATGCTGGATATTTCCATTTAGGCCTCCTGATCCATCCCCATTCTTCTCCACCCTTCTGGGAGGCCCAGCAGCTAGCCTGGAGGACCTGCATGGAGGCACCTGCTCTTTGGCTACCCATCGAGTTTGTCTCCTGTAATGCATCAGCAGGGAATCAGAAGGAGAGAGGCTGGGGCCTGTTCTGCTGGGGCTCCCTCCATGCTGGGCCACCTCAGGCTGGTCGTGCCTCTACTAAAGGGCAAGGACTCCTCTTAGTTCTTAGCATGTGTGCTCTCTCTCACTCTCTCTCTCTCGCTCTCGCTCTCGCTCTCGCTCTCGCTCTCTCTCATCATAATAGTTTCTCTCCTCAACTTTTCATACCAAAGGGTGGTATGATTTCTCTGTTATCAGCCTGTGCCATCTCCTTGTTGCTTTTCCTAGGCTTTGTCCACATGTTCATCAAGTCTCTTTATTAAATTGTTCTCAGTTACCAAGCTTAAGCATGCCATCTGTTTCCTAGCAGATACAGGTACTAATTTTGTGGATTAAAATAGTGATATTAAAAATACAGGAAAAGGCCTAGATCTGAGACACATTTTGAAAGAAATAGCACACACAGATAAATGAAGATTCAGATAATAAAATAGAAAGATATCAAAAACATTTTTAAGAGTTTTGCGCCCAGGAAATCAGAAAAATGATGATACTGATAGAAATAGGAGCATTAGTTAACAGGGCTGGGGCTTTCTATGTTACTGTGATTATCTATTTTTTTTTTGAATGTCTGTTTGGGGTACTTCAAGTCCTTTTTTATTAATACAGATAAAATTGAAGGTCCCTTCATTCCACACTCGTTCTGTGCCACCAGATTCCCAATTTCTATCATGAATTAAATATGCATCCTTCAAAACTATTTTTATACTCTTGTATATACATGTTTGTACTCTAGTTCAAGAACATTATTATTCATAATAATACAATTGTAGGATTGTATGTATTTTATTTAAGAAATAATAATTTACTGTTTCTATAATTTGGCAACTTGAGACTTCCACTTAAAATTTTGTTTTGAGAACTAGCCAACTCAACATATATAGATCTGTTTCATTTCTTTTAACAACAGTGCAATAATACATCAAATGAATACACCACATTTTCTTTATCCAATCCTCTATTGACAGACTTTTAGGTTGTTTGTAATTCTTTCACAACAAACAACACTCCAGAGAACCTCCTTGTATAAGTCTCCTTGGGAGAACTTCTCTATGATTCTTGTGATATTTCTGGGGGAAAAGGAACAAAATGAGTTTAGGTACATTGATTTTGAGATGCTACTGGGCACCAAAATGGAATTGCACAATGGTCATGAGGAAACACCAGCCTAAAGGAAAAGATAAAAGAAAAGACAGATGAAGATCAAGATATTTCTGTTTGCAGTTATATTTATATATTTTTCTGCACTGTACATCAGACCCTAAACTAGTCATCTTGCAATCATTATCTCATCTAATCTTCACACCTACCTTTCAAGGGACAACTGAAATTCACCAACATCTCACTTTAGGTAATAGTTCCAATTTCCACTACAACTACATTTTATCAGAATGGTTTAAGAAATAGGAAATCCTAGCTGTTTTACGTATATTCTTTTTTTAAATCATCTTTTCCAGTGCCAATAAGCAGTGAAGTCGTTAATATATAAATAACAAGTAACTTGCAGCAGGTGGGAAATGTAGAAGCTGGATAACCCCAAACTAGTCAGCACAAGAGAAATCAGAAATTGCCTCTATTTGGACTCAAAATTAATTTGTCCTCCCAAGGAGGGTTTCCCGATTAGAAGCAAACAGAACTATTCCTCGATTAACCATAGAGGTTACACTTGCCTCAGAAACCCTTAATAACTTTAAGAGGTAAGCTAAATTAGAA
>PVKH010008309.1:0-19586 GCA_004027955.1 Chaetophractus vellerosus | reverse complement strand
AGTGGGTGGGGGCTGGGGAGAGATGTGGGGAGGAGGGACATATGTTGAACATGCAGAAAAAACGAGAGCGATTCAGAGAGCGAGAGCGAGAAGTAAACCGGGCTCTAAAAAACAAACACCACCCCATCCCATGCAGAGAAAGGCGAACTCGAATGAACTCGCAATCAATGCAAAGAAAATACAAATAGCCCGAAGAGAGAGGAGAGCAGGAAGCGAAATCTGTCGGCCAAAGCATGCGGATTTGGGGACTGGATTCCAGTGCCAAACTCGCTTCTAGTACAAAGCCCCTTTCGGCAGCAATTCGAAGAGAAGAGCTTGGGGCTTCTGGTTCCTTACCTAGAGCAGGCTAGCCAAATGCACCCAGGGCCCCGGGACCCCGGGCGGGGGGTAGGGGTGGGGGTGGGGGGAGAAATGAGAGGCCGATACCTTCCCGTCTCATGCCCACTTTGAGGCACTTTTTGAGGCGGCAGTACTGGCACTGGTTGCGGTGGTGCTGGTCGATGGGACAGTTCCGGTTGGCGCGGCACGTGTAGCTCAGGTTCCTCCGCACGCTGCGCTTGAAGAAGCTCTTGCAGCCCTCGCACGTGAACTGGCCGTAGTGCTTGCCGCTCGACTTGTCCCCGCACACCACGCACTCGATGTGTTGCTGCTGCTGCTGCTTGTCGCCGCCCGGACCGCCCGGGCCGCCCTGGCCGCCCGCCGCTGTCTGGGCCGGCGTGCTGGCTGGGCCCCCTTGGCCCGGCGTCTGTGGCGTGTGCGGGGCGCCGGGCGGCGGGCCGGGCACGGGCGGCGCCTGCGAGGCCTGGCTGCCCTGCGAGCCGGGCACCTCGTCCTGGGGGTCGCGCCACGTGCTGACTACCATTGCCATATCTATGGGGGCCGCGTCCGGACTTCCTGCTCCCCTGGCTGCGGGCGGCGGCGGGGCGGCGGCGGCTCCCGGGTCTCAGACTCCGGCGCGCCGCCTTTTGTGTGTGCGAGGGTGCGAGGGCGCGGGAGGGCGCCCCGGGTGGCTCGGGGGCTGGTTGGTTGAGGTTGGTTAGTTTTTCCTTTTTTGTTTTGCTTTTGCAAAGTTTTGTCGATTGCTTGGCTGGCCCGGTGTGTTTGTTTTGTTTGTTTCCCTCGGCTCAGCTTTGTTGGTTTCGGGGGGCTTTCCGCCGAGAGGGGAGGGCAAGGGGACGGGGTAGAGCGAGTGGGAGCAGAACGTGGAGAGAGAGAGAGGGAGGGGAGGGAGAGCTGCAAGTCGATTGTCTGGCTTCAAGACAGAAGTAGGAGGCAAAAAAAATCTCTCCAAAGATCTCGCTCGCTCTCACTCTCTCCCTCCCTCTCTCGCTCACTCTCTCGCTCTCAGAGCTGGTGTGCAGCCGAGGAGTTGGAGGAGGAGGAGGAAGAGGAGGAGGAAGAGGAGGAGGAGGAGAGGCGACTGTCCGGGGGCCAAGTCCAGGGCAGCCCACAGTCAGCCATTCAGGAAAGCCATCGAAATCAGGAGGACTAGGAGAGCGGAGGCGCCGGGCGCGGGCGCGCCCAGGGAGCCGGGCAGGCCGGGGCGGAGGCCGGCGGCCCGCGGAGTGGCCGGAGCGCTGCCCGGGTCCGGGGGAATCAGCATGAAAGTGGTCCGCGTCGGGCGCTGCGCGGCGTCGTCCTGGCGCTGGGCCGCCGCTGCCGCCTGCCCCGGGCGCCCGGCGCGCGCCCCGCTCGCTCCGGCCGCCGCCGCCCGCTTTCGCCGGCTGGAGGCCGCTCGCCGCTCCCTGCGGGCCGCCCGGGCCGCCGCCGCCGCCGGAGCCGCCGCCGCCGCCGCCGCCGCCGCCGGAGCCGCCGGGTCGGGCCCGGAGCCGCCGCGTCTAGCGCCGCCGCCGCCGCTGAAGCCGCTGCTGCCGCTGCTGCTGCCGCCGCCGCCGGAGCCGCTGCTGCTGCTGCTGCTGCCGCCGCCGCCTCACACACATAGGGAAAGAGTCAACTCGCCGGCGGCGGGGGAGAAATGATAAAAGAGAGAGAGGAGCGCAGATCACCACCTAGAAGCACATCCTTCGTGCGCAGAGGGGGGAGAAAGAGACGGAGAGGGAGAATGAAAGAGGGGGAAAAGGCAGCTCGGCAGCCGGAGAAAGGAGGCAACTCGGGGAGAGGAGGAGGAGGAGAGGAAAACACACACGCGCGCACGCACACACACACCGCGGAGAGAAAAGAACAGAGAATCAAAGTGATCAAATATGCTAAAAAGGGGGGCGCGGGAGGGAATGCGATTTATAGGCGCCGGGGCTGGCAGAAGTGGCTTCTCCGCGTTCAGCTCACTGAGCTCTCTATATAGTGAACTTTGACACGACTGCTGCAACTTAGCGCACGTTGCCATGGCGACGGCGCGCCTTATAAGGCAGCAGCCGGGGTTGGCCTGGCCAGGCGCGCGCGCGCCGCCCCCTCGCCGTCATTGGCCGGAGCGCGGCGGCCCCGCCATGGCGGCCGCGGGCGCAGCCCGGTCCTAGCGCGAGCGGCGTCGCGGCCGCGACGCGGGGCGCGCGGGGGGCGTGGGGGTGGGGAGGGGAGGGGGCTGCCGCCGCCGTCGCCGCTGAACGGGGGATGGGCCCGCGCCGGCTCCGGGCGCGCGGTCCCCAGCTCGCTCGGCGCCCGGCACCCGAGGTTTCCGCCCCGGCGGAGAGACGAACGCGGCGCGTACACACAACGCCTCTTAAAGGGTCCGCGAGAGGCTCGGGATGGATTCGGGGACTTCGCCTCACGCAACTTGGCGGTGCCACGGAAACCGCCGCTCGCGCACCACCCGGGACTCCCGGCGCATCTTTGTACCCGCGATGCCGGAGAAAGAGAAAAGTTCCCTGTTTTCTTTGCACGGGGGTGGAAGGCGGGGGCGGGAAGGGGCTGCGAACTGAGCTGGCAGGCATTTTACAAACGAAAGATTTGGCCAAATCCGGGTGATGGGGACCCTTCTCTTGTTCAACTCTGTTCACTTGCTCGATTTGGCGGCTCATTTCGCTCGCTCGCTCGCTCGCTCGCTCTCTCTCTCTAGATAAAAAGCCATTCAGTGTCTGTCTTTTCCTTGTAGGGTTAACATCTCACAGGTACGTGGCCTGACATTTTAATTGCTCAAATAAAGCATCTCGGATGCTGAGAAGCAGAAGTAGACTTCATCTCATTGTCATGACGCAATTAAAATCAATTTTCCTCAACTTTGGCCTCTCTCTTGGTTTCAGCCTACACGAAAGCCAACATCCTGCCACACACTGAGTCGCGGTGAGAGGGAAAAAGACCCTTCTGCCCCCCTGATGGACAGGCGGAGGCAGCCGCCCAGCCTCCCCTGTGCACACCCTCTGTACACACATGTAAGCGCACATGTATCAGACGCACATTTGTCAACGTACACAGACAAAGACTTCAGCTACTATGCTTCTAGGTCATAGAATAGTTGAGTACGGACTTCATTGTTCCTCAAGTTCCTTTTAAGCATTCATATAGTCATTAAAACACACCCAGAGATTGTGCCCCAAATTGGAAATAATACCAGGACAGCTCACAAAAGACACACACAGGTCATATTTTACCCCAAGAGATTCGTTGTAATAAGAACAACCTCATAGCCTGTGCCAGTATGCGCAATATGCTAAAATAATAGAGGTTGTGCATCTGAATTCCAGGGTGTGTGGTTTTAAACATCAAACATTGAGAAGTGCACCCCAGAACACACTAACACACTGTATTGCAATGCAGGAACCTTTCTGTTTGATTATGACCTGTTAGTGAATTGTGATTATTCCACATGTATAGAGGGAAATTCTGACTCTATCATGCACACCTCACACCAAGAAAAACTAAACTACTAAGCCGACCAGGTCTATGAACAATCAAAATATTTTACACAAAAAGACGCTGAGCTCCTGGAAAAACCAGCACATGGAAAGAGTTAATTAACGACTGTAGAAAAGCATCCTTGAGAGCTAAAAAAATAGACAAGATGAAGGTTTTTTTTTTTTAAAAAAAAACATACATACAGTTGTCATATGTCAATTGCACTTTGCATTCAATATCATTTATACACACAGGCAAAATACTAGGTAGGGACAAAGCGAAGATGTGGGCCGATAGGGGCTAGTTTTTAGGAAAGGAAAAATTCCTCTTCAACACCCTTACTCCTGAAGCCTCCTTAGCCCTCACCTTTTCTCTGCTGAAATCACGTATTTCATTAAAGCTGCAGGTGCTGGGAGTATTTGAAAACTGTAAAATAACAAAATCCTATAGTGGACACTGAACCATCATAAACCTGATGTGTTTGCCATAGAGCGAAGCCAGGCTGAGACTTTCAGGTTGATTAGAGACAAAAATAAAACTTTCTTTGAAAAAAGACCTCAAGGGTGGAAAAGAAATCACTTTAGAGAAGATCCCCCCCCCCATTTCAACCTTTGTGATTGGAAGAACTGACTAATGTTACAAATGTCAGTAGATTAGGGGCAAGCTCACGCAGATACGGTGGGGCTGGGGTCTGAGATAGGAAATCTAATGGGCATTCCCATCTCAGCTAAGTAGACGATGGGAATGATTGATTCAGGGAAATCTTCATCTTGTCTCCTGACTGCAGAGACTTCCACAGCAAGACCACCTTTTACAAACATGCGAAAGGAAAATTTTGAGGAGCAATAGTTCTCTCACTCAGAGAATTTTGGAAATTGAAGTCCCTCTGATGGCCTTAGATTTAAAAGGAAGAATTTCCCAGCTGTCTCTACAGAATTGGAGCCTACTGGGCACACGACCACAGAACTGTCAGGAAGTCAGAAGAGTTTCACTTGGTATTTTAGGACTCATTCAACTATGAGGATTCTGTTTAAAAGCAAAAGAAAAAAAAAAAAAAGAAAAAACCAACCTATGAACTGTAATTTTACTGCACAGAAGAAGAGACAGGACTGCAGACTGAGATGAAAAAGAAGGGGAAATATTTTTAAATGTCTTCATCTGGGATGCTCATTTGCCTTCAGTAAAACTGCTCTAAGACTTAAAATATAAATATCAATATTTGTTACTGTTTTCAAAAAAATATATCCAACCCAGTCTTTTTTTGCAGATGTAAATTTATTTTAATGAAAGGAATGGCAAGCTTTAATTTGGCCAGAGGAAGTTAGGAAAACATTTGTCTTAATTTGAAAAAAAAAAAAAAAAGAAAGAAACCAACCAAAACCCAGGAATATGATTTTCTTGCAGAAACTGGCCCGACGGGCTGTAATTCTTTACAGATTAAATCACAATATGAATACAGACCCCAGCAAATGCAGAGTTTAACTCTGAGTCTGTAGAAACCAGTTCCGTCCACCAGGATTCATTGAATTCCTCCTTTCCCTCAATCTAGTCCGTGTGTGTTTTTCTCTTCCACCACACTGGAGCTCCATGAATAGGGAAAGGGGCTTCCATTGTGTCCCTCTGAACTTCCAAGTCAATGCAATTTTTAACCACTGGCTTGTGGTACTTTGAAAATCACCAGGGGCTGTCAGAGTTGGGTCCTCTGAAAAATTTACAGTGCTAAATCAGAGCATATGCTGGGAGGGAAAAAAATTGCTTAAGATTGGAGCAAGTACAGTATCTGTCTGCCCCCTAGTGTAAGAGTCCTCGCTGCCTAAAATTCAACTTTAAAAGAAAAGGAGCTCTTAAAGGGAAACGACTTTGGACTCACGTAGGCATAGCAGAATGAAACTTCTGTACATTTTAATTTGAATAATTCTTCAGGATTTAAAATTAATTGGCTCGGGCTTGGTTGGACCAGATTCGGATCTCGCCACCTCTGCGTTCCCGAGTCACTGGCGAAGAGGTGATGATTTTTTTTTTTTTGAACTGGGTTTATGTGCGTCCCCCTCACCCCCTCCTCTCCTTTTCTTTCTCTCTGTCTCTGTCGTCTCTCTCGCTGGCTTTTTAAAAATGAGGAACCGTTCTTTGAACGTTCTGGAAGAGCACAGAATGGCTTCTTAAATCAGTCCGGCCGCGGTTGCAATAGCCAGCAAAAAGGTAAATGGTTGCCTGAAATCCGCACGCCAGCTCCACCACCCCGCCGGATGGTGAGTACCCTTCACGTTGCGATTCTCCTAGCTTAACCGAGCTCTCGCCTCCCCGAACCGCGGCCGAGGGCGCCGGGCAGGGCTGGTCTCCCTCCCTGCCTGGCTGGCTGTCAGTTGCACAAGGTTGCAAAATGAAGCGCACAGGCAAATCGAACAGTAAATTCTGATACTTAGTGCTATAAAACCCAGTCGTCTGTTGCTTGGAAAGCCACGTTTATAGGACTGGTTGTTAGTTTGCTCTATCGTAGGAAATGAGTTTGAGGAGACAGGACAAGGAGATGGGAGCCACGGCAGTCTTTACGCTTCGATTTAATCATATTTTGGCAGCTTTGCAATTGTATTTTCCACCTCTCCCCCCACCACCACCTCTCCTACCACACACATGTAATAAAATATGGCAATGCATTGAATTGACTCTGTCCCCTCCTTCCCCAAACCCCTTAAACCACAGTCCGAGGCATTTCATACACATTAGCAAACCGATTTTTTAAAAAGCTCCAAGTCATCCCCAAACCCCACACAGCACAAGGAGAAAAGTGAGAAAGAAGAGAGAGAGAGAGAAAAAAAAATACTGTAAGTAAACATACCAAAACCATATTTGCCTTGTTCAAGGTCCCAAACCGCTTGCATCTTCCTTCTAAACTGGAATAACTCTCCTTTAGTTTGGCGGGTGAAATAAACGCTTTGTTGGCCCCCTGAAAAGATGTGTCTTTGATAATTAAAGAGAATCTCCTCCTCGGTGTTTATCTAAGCGATTGTGCAAACTGATAAAAAAGTAGGCACTAGCCTGCAGGGAAAAAGAGGAAAGGTGAAGGGAGAGAGCTTCCACCTCAAGGAAGTGCTTCCCCATGCATTAGGCGCTCAGCCTTGGAAAACCCTGCACAGTAACTTTAGAGAGACAAGGTTTCAGGGAGCTTTGTACATAGCTGCTGAGGAATGCAAGCCTCGCCTTTAAGAAAAAAAAGCCCCAAACCGTAGGTAGGAGATGTCTGGAGTGATCCTTGTCTCTCATCTCATTCCTTAGAAGGAAGAGTGCGTTGTTACACCTTGTTTGGGGCTGGAAAGACGAGACTTTAAAAACACCCGTCCAATTGAAAAAAATCTCCCAACTTAATGAGTTTAGTCGGAGGCTGGAGCACACGGCTCAGCCTCAGCAGAAAACTACCAACAACTATAGGCGATATTGCAAAGCAAGACGACCCGAGGCACTGCCAAATTCCACTGTTTGGGGTCGAGAGGGATGGAGGCTAATCCTAAAGCAAGCTGGAAAAAAAAAAAAACACCACAGAGGTGGGAGTGGAGGGGGAAAAAGCAGCAGCCTCTTAGGCTGGCAGACAGGCTCCCCTTGCCCTGGATCAAAGATAGAACTTGAAACAGGAGGGTAACATTTTTCTTAGGAATCCGTTGGAATCTTCATTTTCTACTTTTAACTCAGATTCCCCCAAGTGAATTTTTTCCTCTCCACTGCGGATTGTAACCCCTCTTCCGGTCCCCATTCTAGAACTTTCCTGAAGAGGAAACCCATTTCTTTGGGGGGGGGAGGGGTTCCCCATTTCATGCCTTCAGATAATGAAAGCTTAATGTACCCCTCCTTACACCGCCCCCCCCAAAGGGAATACAGTAACTAGTAAAAACTGAGCACAAGCTGTGCTGCCCCTTGCAGTTTAATACCGTTTTAACTAATGGAATTTTTGTTTTGTTTTAAGAGAAGAATAATGGTGAAACACGGATCTTTTATTTTAGGAAACTGTTATGGTAAGATGTATGTCAGACTTGACAAATGGAACTAACGCTCCTCGGCTGCTTCTTGTCCTTGTCTTAAACAGGAATTAAGTTAAACACAGTGCTGAATGTTAATTACATGTTTACTGGCTAATGAAAATTACAAATGGTTTTGCCACCTCAAACAATGATGAAAACTCTGAAGACACTGTAATTATATACTTTGAGGGAAATAACTCAGAATATTGATCATAAGAAGTGTAAATCTTTTTTTAACTATTCATTAATACCATAAATATGGACTACAGAAGTTCTTCCTTGTGGTTTGTCTCATCAGTTACACCGAGTGGATGGATGGATGGCGAGAGGCTCCTCTGGGGAGGCAGTGAACTCATTCTCTTAGTAGAAGGAGGCCACTTGTGTAACTCGTGGGTGCCCCCCTCCCCTTCTCCCCGCCCCCTTTAACCCCAGCAGAAGGTCGAGGGATAGTTGAATGTGGGAGTTGGGAGGTTCAGGACAGGTGAAGGTGATCTCAGCCGGGCCTCTCCCCTCCCCTCCCCTCGTCTTTCCTCCTCTCCCTCCTCCTTTCCCCGCCAGGTCTGATCGATGACCGCCTTCCCCAATAGCCTCTGCGCCTATCGGACAACCCGGCTTTGGGGGTTCCTGATGGGAGACCAGCTAGACCAGGCACCTCACCGCAACCCAGCGCCGCAACCCCTGACAACTTAAGCTCCCTCCTTCAGAGGTGGCTGAGGCAGTTCATTGCAAAAGAAGGAAAAAAAAGTTGGGGGTGGGGGTTGGCTCTTGGGTAAGTTGGCTCGGGCGGCTGAACCAGAACTGGTTTTCCTGGGTTTGGGAGTAGAGAGTGGTGATGTTTGTTTGTTTATCTGTTTGTTTTCTTTTAACTTTGGCCAGAGACGGAGCGTTGGCAGCCGCTCGGTCTCGGGGGTCAAAGGTGAGGCTTTGCTAACCCTAAAAGGCTGGCCTGGCCTGGCCTGAAGGCCCAGTAGGCGGGGTGTGGGGATTGTCAGCCCGAGTGCCTGGCACTTCGGAGGGGGCCGCCAGTGAAACCTGCGCCGGGGTGCACAACAGCACCCAGCGCCGCCGCTTTTAAGTGCAATATTGAGGAATTTTTAAAAAAGTGCCCTAGGCTTGTGGGACTGGAGTCCTCTTTTCCCCTGAGAATTCCCAAGGCGCTGGTCTTTGTCTTAGAAGGAATGGAGTTTCTGAATGGTGTGAAAGAGACAGAGAGGGTCGCTTCAAATCGATTTTACTTGTCCTTTCTGTCTTTTCGGATCAACGCCCTTCAATGGGCACAGAGGTGCTCTTTCAACCAAAAACTTGTGCTACATTTTCTGCCTGTATTGGTGCTAAATACAATAAGCACTGGGCAGATTTTTTTTTTTTTTGGTGGTGCTCCAAAGCAAGAAAGCACCCTAATTAAATTGTTTTATATGGACAGTCAGGACGGACCAATTAGGTATGCATTAGTATAAAGATATAGTCTGCAGATAAAGCGGTTTAGAAAATCACTTGTAGGACAAAGGAGAGGGCGCTAGCGTTGGGGTGGGTGCGTGGACCCAGCAAGGTCGCGCACCTTCCTCCCTGGGCCTCAGCGGAATTGAGAGGCCTGGGCCCCAGGTGAGAGGGGAGCGGGCGGGCTAACAGGTGGGCGGCACTGGTGGAGTCATTCAGGCCCGCGCGCAAGGCCGAAGAGCCGTGCAGCCCCGGGACTGATACCGTCTCACGTTGTCCTACTCCGACAACATAGCGGGTCCCAGAGGAGGTGGCTAGAGCGGGCGGTGCCCAACTCCGGGCCAAGCCCACTGCCCGGTGGCCGAGGTCCAGGGCGCGGCCCTGCAATCAGGAAGGGAGCGTACACCCTGGGGGAGGCAGGGAGGGTCAGGTAGGCGGGCACCGACGCTGCCAGGGCCGCAGCCCTCGGGCAGCCGAGGTCAGGGCCGGCGGTCCCCTCTCAACACCTTCCAGCTAAGGGCTCTTTCGCTTCTAAGGAAAGGGGTGCTTCTCAGCGAAGAAAATAGTTTCCCACCCGACGCCACCCTAACGCAGGGGCGTCGAGGACCAGCCGCTGGAGTCGCAGGAAGACGGAGGGTAGGAGGGCTTAGGGAGCAGAGTGGCTCCCAGTCCGGAGAAAGCAGCTCTGGGCTCCTCTACCCCCTCTCGCCCTCTAAGGTGTGCGGAGGTCGGGGCGGGCAGAGAGCCTGTCGCCCCGAAGGATGCACCCCACCCCCCTCCCAGAAAGGAGCCTGGGCCTCCCTGCCTCGCGGAGCAGAGCTCTGATAGGTGGTCCGCAGACCGCGGGGGCGCGAGCGCGGTGCGCTGCTGCAGGAAGGGCGCACAGGGCGCCCTTGGGGGTGGAGGGAGGGAGGGAGGAGGGAGAATTAGAGCTTGGGGAAGTGGCTGAATGTCAAAAGTAAAAAGGTTGAAAAGCCAATTTTCCAGGCGCGCCTTCGCCCCCCTTGCTGGTTGCAGAGGCCGTAAATCAGCGGCCGGCGGCGAGGGCGGGAGGAGGCCCTCGGCGGGTTCGGCGCGGCCCCGCCCGGCCAGCGCGCGCCTCCCGGTGGGCCCCGAATCGATCCGAAGCCTAGCTGAGGATGTCACCGCACTAAATATTTACTGATCACACACAAATAGCCGGGGCTCGAACGATTTTCCTCTGTGAGGAGAGCGCAGAGAGAAGGGTAAATCATTTTATTAGTGTGGATAAAGCCCAGAGCACACTCCGGGCTGGAGTGTTTTAAGATGTGTCTTCAACGGGATGAAAAGAGTTAGGGAAATCGATACCGAGTGATTAGAAGCCCCCCGGGTGACGGAGGGGGCCCGGGCTTTCAGGGATTTGGCGAGGCTGGGAGGCGGGAGCGCGCCTCGAGGGGGGCGGCCCGACCACGGTCAGGCAGCTCCCGGGCGCAGGCCTCTGTGCGTCCTCCCTCCCCGACGGGAGATGCGAGGGCGCAGCGACCCGCAGGGAGTCCGCCGCGGCCTGGCTGCGCTGGGCGGCGCCGGGCTAGGGCTGCGCTGGCCGCCGCGGGCCAGAGGGCTGGGGACCCACCAGCTCCACGCCGCGAGTGACGGGGCCACGATCGGGGACCGCAGGCGCGGCGCGGGGACTCCGGCAGATACCCCCCACAGATCCCGCGGCCGCGACCACTCTGCGACTCCCCAGGCGGCCTCCTGGAGTAAAGGTGTGGCCCAAACTGGCCGGATTTCTCCCCGTAGCGTTTCGCGAGCTCACTCCAGCCCCGACCCGCAGCACCCCCAAACTTGCCCTGGATAAATCTCTGGCCCTCACCTCCTTCCATATTTCTAAAGGGGCCTCTGCGGCTCAGCCCGGCTAACTACTGCGTCCTCTTCCACCCACCCAGTCTTTGGGGCGGCGGTTGGGTGCTGGAACCCACCCCAGGACCGCGGGGCGGGAGGGGCGAATGGATTCCAGGTTCGGGGCTCATGGACAGGAGGAGAGGAAATCGGAGGAGGAGGAGGAGGAAGGCCAGCGCAGGGTGACAGAGACTAACCCAAACCCCAGGAAGCCTCCTCTCTCCCCAGGGCGAGAAATCAGCTTTGGGGGGTGTCAGGCCACACCCCAAAGATGGAAACCCGTCTGGGGCCCCGACGCTGGGAGCAGGGAGCCCAAAGTGGTGGAGGTGTTAGGGCTCACAGGGTTTGCTGGGGTCGGCAAGGCTTTGGGGGGGAGTTTGCTGGGAGGGAAAGGAAAAACCTGCTCTCTAAACTCAAGCAGCAAAGTCCTGGCGCGAAAATGGCTTTTCACTTCTCGAAGCTCGAGTCTCGCTACTGTGAACAAACCTTGAGGTTCGAAACAGCTGCAAATAATCAAGTAGGCACTAATTTCGGTGGGAAGGGAGGGGAGGTGGGTGAGGAAAAGGGGGAGTCTTTTTCGTTTTTTCTTCTTCCTTTCATACTCCTGATCTTGTTCTAAAACCTCTTCTCTTCCTAAAGAAACTGATAGCTACTCCTATTTATTTTATTTTATTATTTTATTTTATTTTAAAAGGCGTTCTATCCCCCACCCCACCGTTATTGCTCGATTTTCATGGCAGCTTGAGGGATTTCAGTTCAGGCTGCCCTGCTTGGCTTCTCGGTGCTACAGGAAACATAGCTACAGATCCAATTAACCATTTTCCATAAGGGAGATTTTTTTTTTTTTTTTGAGTCCCAATGGATGGGAGCATCGTGTTCAGGTGTGAGGTGAGGCGATCGGTGCCTCCAGCTCCTTCCTCCAGTAATCCTCTAATTCCTGCGGTGGAAGCTCGCGAGCTTCGCTGACCTGAGGGTGTCAGGATCCCGGTCTCATTAACCCTTCCCCGTTTAGACAGAACGAAGGTGAACTATACTAATTTACCAAAAGGGGTAGCAAAAAGGAAGGAGAAAGGAAGGGAGGAAGGAAAGGAGGAAGGGAAGAAAGAAAGGAGGAAGGGAGGAAGGAAGGAGCAGCAAATTCATTCCACTTGCGAGGTTTTTCGGGCTCTCCGCTGGTCCCTGGTCCACCCCCTCCACTCCCACCCTTCCTATGAAAGCGGTTTTCCATTCAAAGGGACAACAGTCTCATCCATCAACGTAGCACACTCCTTGGAGATGGACTTTAGGGGAATAAGAAAACATAATGTAGTGAAATCTTTTTTTTATATTTAGCTGACCAACCACCCAGTTCACTTTAAAAATATTTCCAATGTGTATAAGAGTAAATTATGCAGTGGAGAGGGGAATGTTAAAAAATTAAGCTTGTAAAAACCAATACATATTTTACCTTCTTTCATTTAAGTCAAAGCTAATTTAGAATCTTGTCAATAGCCAAATTATAGCCATAAAACCTGGATGAGATTAGAAAAATATATTCTGCTGGCTTCAAATCTGGTGACATTTTAATAGGTAGTTATACAATAGTTATATGCACAAAGGTGTATACACTTGGATGTGCATATATATTCTTAATCCTTGATGGATTAAAGGTTCATATGCTCAGGCACTAGATAGAGGCTGTCACTCATGTGTACATTCCGGGAGTCTGGCAGAAGGCAGTGCAAAAGAGAGTTTGGAATGAGCTCCTTGGAATCACTATTGTTACATGCAAGCTGAAGCAACTTAGTAATGATAGAGCCATTGTGGCTCGCAGAGTGATATAGAGACACTTCAAAGTAAAAATATTAAAATTTCAGTTTGGTAGCTTTGGCAGGGCATTTATACCAAAGTTATGCACAAGATGTTCATCTTTTGCATAATATATTTATTAAAAATTTAGCGATATTCTTCATTATTTTGCTTTTGCATGGATGGAACGATTGAAGTAGAATAGGCTGTGGTTGGACTTGCTGGCATAGGGGCTTACTGTCCATTTAACCAAGTCTGATGTGGACTATAAATGCTTTTAATATTAATATTATATTGCAAGGCAGAGCTACTGGGAAAGTTCAAAAGACACCTACAAGCTATGTGGACATCAGTTCTTATTTAGAAGTGGACAGACTGAGGATTGAGTGCCTGATTTTCTATATTTTCTCTTTCTCAAGAACCGGTAACAAAATCTTTAAAATGACAGTTCATTTTAGGTATGTTTAAAAAAAAAAAAGCATTAATCAATGGTACCAAGTGCCAGTCACTTAAATGTGAATATTTTAGTAAGGCAAATGTCCAGATAAATTAATATTGTCAATGAGCTGCATCAGTGTATTTAAAGAAAATAAAAGCAGGACAACAAAGGGAATTTATCTGATTTAATTTCATTTAACCACAAACTCAAGGTGAATTTCAAAAAGAGAAAAATAATTTAAGGAATAATTTCCATTCTACTGGTTTTTCAAAGGCTAAAAGAACAATTTCAATATAAAGCATATGATTAGAAAAATAAGTAGATAGACAAAGACAGACACACTGCCACAATAGAGAAATGTAATGCATGAATTTGGAAAACATATTTAGTTAATTACATTACCAACTACATTTCTCTTCTAAAAAGGCAGGTTTCTTGAAATATTGAAGATACACTTTAAAAACCAACAACAAAGTACTTTTGTGCAAAATTAAGAGTAGGGAGAAAACTAATTTCTGTGCAAAATTAATATCATTTAACATGATATTTACCTTTTTGGCCATAGGAAACCATAAGCTTGAGAGTTTACAATGTGTATCATTTAAATAGAATTTACACTGGTCTTTTTATTTTGAACATAGGATAGAGAAAGGTACTTTTCCTAGCAGTCTATTACAATTTATAGTAAATTAACCAACATTATCCAAGAGATTCTTACTGAGGTAAATTAGTTGAGATGATATTACTTAAAATAGTTAAAGCAAAACTGAAAACATTAAAAGAAAGGAATATTGACTTCAGTGAAAATTGTCACATTGGGTATTTCTTGACAAGCTACATCATATCATGTATCAGGGAGAAGTTACAAATTTTGGTAACGATGTTCTTTTCAGAATGCATGTTAATACATTTTTTGATTTCCAAAGATAGGTTGCAGATTTTTATTTTGCATATAATTTATTGCCACATTATGAAAGAAGCTAGCATGGTGAAATTTAAGTGGGGAAGAAGGGTTAAAAAGATATATCCTTCATAGTCTCCTCTGAATAATAAAGGCTTATGCTTATTTATTCATTGATCTTTTTCCTTCATGAGGTTTTTATTAATTCAACTGTTTTTAAAATCATATACAGTTTTTCTAAAATCTACATTGTATGCTAATGGGAAAAACTCCAAAGGCATCATATCTTTTTTAGGAAGTGCATTTGAATGTTTAGTTATTAAAGAGCTACTAATTTTATTCCCCAAGTTTTTTTTTTTAACACACACACACCTAAACCTTTTCTTTCCTAACAACTCTGAAAATTGCAACTGACATGGCTGTGGATGAATATTTTATAGAAAAGCCTTTAACCCCCTTTTCCTATTTACCCTGGAAATGCCTTTAATTTGTCTTTTATGCTCACATACTTTTAAAAAAGCATTAGTTAGTATACAAGAATTATCTACCCCCTTTTAAAAACCAATGAATAAAAATTCTAATTATAGAAAAGAGGTCTGATGTTTATTCTGAAGTTTCAGTAACATACAAAGTTTTCTTAATAAACTAAAAGAAACCCTACCCTAGATAAATTAAAACATGGCAGCTGTTTGGTATGGTTTATATTCATAGCCTTTTGCCTTTTTGCCCTTGACACTAAAGTATCTGGTTTTTAGTGTTCATACGTTGCCTAACTGCTAACAAACAGTTATTTTTTTTAAAATGAAAAATAGCTTCAAATTGTTTCAAATTTATAGCTTAATGAATTATTAAATTGGAAAATAATATTCATTTCTATGTTCAAGTTCCTATGCCCAGGCTATAAGGAGCAGGTAAGGTTCTACAAACCCCACCCCCAAATACCTATATTAATTAAGGGGGGGAATCTTCGGATTCAATGTGTTGGTAATACAGGCACTTTGTTGTTATAATGGAGCTTTTAAAATATGAGTTTCCAAGAGGACACACATACACACACACACACGCACACATAATTTTTGAATTTTAAGTCAAGTTTTAACCATATATCATCTCAGGCTTTTTGAAGTGAAGGAAGATTTGAAAAAATAAGACTCTAAAATAAAAGACTAAGTGACAGAGGATGATGGCTTGCTTCCATTTTTAGAGAGGTTACACAAGTCTTATTTTAACAATGGCAATAGCATGCTTTTTCATTGAGTGCAAAATGAGGTGATTGTAGAAGGAAAAAAGAGAAAAAGACAAAAGTCCCTTCCCTCTCTCCCCCACCAAAAACAAAAACAAAAAACCCCAAACAACATCCCCACCCCCAAAGAAAAACAAAAGTAAAATACAAAACAAAACAAAAATGAAACCCCAATCCTAAATCCCACAAAAGAAGCCCCTTACCACTTTGGGGGAAAGTTTCTGTGTAACTGTGGGTCCTGCCAGAGCTCCGGGACTGGTCTACTTTTTAAACGCGGCAGGCAATAGGCAGACTGAAGTCAGCTGCCTGGCAGCCTGGAGAAGGAGGCAGACCTTTGGAGCTTGCCTCCAGATGACCTATTACTTAGAGGTAAACTTTGGAAAGCAACTGTTGAAAGTTAACTTCTCCCTTCCAAAGGCAGGACAGTGAGAGCTGATATAACCAATTTTATTCTTTGCTAAGGCATTCCCAACTTTTATGATTTGCCCCCCTTCTTCCTTTACTATCTGTCTTTGTGCCTCCAGGGCCAGTGAAAGAGCAGGGCAGATTCTAGATTGCTTTCAGAGTTTGCTTTCTCTGATGATGGATTACCATGTCAATTTAAACGGCATAGGATTAATTTGTTTCAATGATTTCTCTTTAGGCTGAATGCCAGCCGTTTTTCTCTCTCTCTCCTTGCTCTTCAGAACAACAACAACAACAACCAAAAAAAAAAAAAACAAAAAAAAAAAACAACCTTCTTTCCATATTCTAAGTTAAGGGACAATAATAGAAATAGACAAGTTAGGTGTAATGCTGCAACACAGTTGTAGGTCTGAGTGTTTTTATCTCAACATAAGAGGCTGAAACATACAGTCAGTCACATTAAAATGAAATTGGACTCAACATTTATTCAATAAATACTTGTCTTGTAGATAATCCAGTGCCGAGCGCTTTTGACATATAAGGACTTAATTTGTCTTGGATAACAAGTTATTAATATGGCACATTTAAACTTGCCACCTACAATAAGATTATTGAGATCTATAACAAAATCAAATGGTCATTGTGAAAAACAGTTTGAGGGAGAGAGACATTTTTGAGGCTGCATATCTTTGTCATAGCTTTACCGTATATAGATACACACACGTGCACATGCACTGGTAGCACACGCATATTTCAGATCATAATTGGACAAAAAGTTCAACGAAGTTAAAGAAATTCCATCCACTATGCAGATGTATTTAATGTTTCCAAAATTAGAATGTACTAGGGAGCTTTCTCTTTTGGAAGATCTCTAAAGTGCACAAGAAAAATGCCGCTCAAATCCAATTTCTTTGCAAGTCCAAAACCCACTAGGAGGTTGAAGATGACACAAAAAGCACTTTGGTGTAATCCAAAATCAAACATCCCCTCTCCATTTTTTTACCTGAACTAAACTTGCAGCCACCTAGATGATGTTGCCTGTAGAATAAAGACAATTTAAGTGAAATATTCTATCCCTGAAGTGATTATTTAATTTTCTTCTCTAAAGGGAGATGCTCTAGTGGATGCAAAAGGACAGGAGAGGGATTCTATCCTATGGACTATGTTGAGCAAATGTGGATAATTGAGCACTGGGCTTCTTTTTCACCACCTCCTTTCCTTAATTGCCTTTCCGTTCCACAGCATCACTCCTCACTGACCTTAAACATCATAGTTCAGAATCATAAACTACATTTCAAACATGAGCCAAATGGATGTGATAGCCGTCCCCTTTTCCTAAGTCCTCTCAGTGCACGGACAGGCTTCATTTGAGCAGGTTCTACTTTCCAAGGGCATGTGCGATCAGAGACCAATGGCTGTCAGAACTGGAATTTATGCCATTTAAATTTGTTAAAAAGTTGTTGATTGTTAACCTTAGGGAAGATTGTACATTTCTAAGAAACCGAATCTTTGAGAGTTTTCCCTGGGAAATGATGTTACACATGAGCAGAATATCCAGGCAGGAAAGGCTAATTGAATGAGGAGAGAGAATTAGGTTAAAAAATCGAGTACAATCTAGTATCACATTTTCACGAGTGTAACTTGAAATGAAGGTGTCTCTGAGTTGCCAGTGATGCCAGACTGTTTAGATGTTGGCCACAGATGGGAACACCTATTGAAATGTGTCTGAAGAAGATTAATAGGACTTGTCACTGTTGGGAAAGCACTGCTTTGCTGTAAATTTCTACCAGCACAAGATGAATTACCGATGAATGCTCACTTATCAACCCCATCACTATCGTTCGACACTAAATCAAATTGAGAAGTTATCTGCAATCAGAAAATTTCTTTTTAAAATAGACATGCACCTTTAGGCCCCAACACTTTAATAATCCCGCTCACAAAACAATTCCTCATCCCATGATGCCTCTTTAGCTTATACAAAATTATATCTCAATAATGAATATATTTTTAAGTTTGCTCACAAGAGACAGCTAGTCAATAGCAAAGTTTGACAGTATTTTAACGTGGGTATGAAGGCTTCTTGGATGTCACCATTTAGTATTTCATAAAATGTGTTCTTTTTACTTTACTCTAAATTTTTCTCTCCCTTATTTGGAAGGCAAAGGAGAGGGTGGCTTCCTGTTTTTCTGTTCTAAACTCTGCTACCTAATCATCATCTAATGCACTGGTAAGATAAAATTATGAGGGAACTGCAAGTTTAGGTAGAGAACAATATAATAGGATTAAGTGGATGTCAGTGATAATTGAGGAAATGCATTTATTCTTTTGTGATTTAATGGTGTTTCATATAGCTCATTCTTAAGGTCATTTATTTGAGATGCAAATCAGGAGTATTATCTCTTTTTATTATCTGTTAACCTACTCTTAAACATCCAGAGGCTTTCTAACCAAGGAATAGTAATATTGGTAATAAAACCACCAAGCCTTGTAGTTGCATAGGGCTCTACATTTTTAAAAGTGCTCTTTTTTTTTTATTAAAGTGTTTTATTTTTTTGTTACATATCCCCTCCCCCCCTTTCTGCTTGCTCTTGCTGTGTGTCCATTCTTCTGTGTTCTTCTGTGTCTGCTTCTTGTCTCCCCCCATCTTTGCAGCGATGCACCGAGTTGGCCCTCCGCGTAGGCGGCTTGCCCAGCTCCTGGGTGGCTCCATTCCGTTTCATGGGTGGCTCCGCTCCGTGTTTTGCGGGCAGCAGAACTCCATGTTTTTCGGGCTGCTTGGCTCCGTGATTCGCAGGCAGCAGCTCCATATTTCATGGGTGACTTGCCAAGGCCGTGGCTGCTTCGCCGTGCCCGTGGCAGCTTTTGGCCTTGCCTACGGGGGCTTTGCCCCGCCCACGGCAGCTTGCCTTTCTCAAGGCCGTCTGCCCTTTCGGAGACGTCCCCGGGAGCTGAACCCGGTGCCTCCCATGTGGTATACTGGCGCCCTTATCCACTGGGCTATACATCCGGCCCCTTAAAAATGCTCTTGGATTAATGATTCGTTTAATTTTTACTGAAATCCAAGCCAGGTAGCTATTTTGACTCCTCACTTTGCTTATGAGGAAACTGAGGCTGCGAGAGGTTATGCAAGTTTTCTGAGGCCGTAATGCTAATTGGAGCACAGTCAGAGTTCCAACCTAGGTCTCTTCGATTCCTTTCATGATCTTTCCATGCCAAATCATTATGTAAATGAAGATGCCTAAGATGGTTTTGATGATACTAATAGCAGCTAACGTTTACTATCTACCAGGACTATGGCAAATATTTACATGTTATTTTATTTCATCTCTATACAACCCTCTGAGGTAGACACTATTATTATTTCCATTTCACAAGAGAAAAAAAACAAAAACAGGAACAACTGAGGCTTCCGGCCCCAAATTCACATAGCTTGCCAGCTGGGTCATGCTGTTCAAATCCAGGGAGTCTGAGTTCAAAGCCACTGTCCAAGCCTGCATTCCTGCTTCCAATATTAAGGACACTTGAGCTGTACTCAGTGGTCACGAGGAATCCTGCTTATTTTCAGAATATAAAAATCCTTCAGAGGCTGCAGGAGAGTAGGTCCCTGGTTTGGAAATAGGAAGACTTGGGTTTAGCTTCTAGCTTTGTCAGTTACTAAGTCTGAGACTCAACCGCTTTGGTCTCTGTTTTGCTCATCCCTGAAATGGAGTT
>PVKH010008308.1:0-19589 GCA_004027955.1 Chaetophractus vellerosus | reverse complement strand
AACCACATGTCAAAAAGGAAACTTAATACAAGACAAATTTAAATAAAACCCTAGAGTAGAACGAGAAGCTAACATCTGAATAAGTCCATCAGGATAATCAGATGTTTAATCACCAACAAAATATTGTAAGCCATATTAAGAAACAGGAAAGCACAGCCCAGTGAAATGAACAAACTAAAAAAAAAAAATAGGAGGAGATGCAGAACATGGAACAACCAATCAAGGATGTCCAAACAAATATCATGACTCGATCAAATTAAGTGATGGAAAGGATAAAGAATATTAAAAAGACATGGGGGGGACATACTGAAGAAATCATAAAAAAGATAACATATCTGATGATGATGAATGGCACAATGCAAGAAATTAAAAAATATACTGGAAGCACATACCAGATGTGAAGAGGAAGAGAAAAGAATTAGTGATGTCAAAGATAGTGTATCTGAAATCAGACAGATAGTAGAAGAGATAGATTAAAAGATAGAAAAAAATCAGCAGAGACTCGGGTAATTGAATAACAATATGAAAAGTCAAACACGTGCATTAGAAACATCCTAGAGGGAGAAGAGAAGGGGAAGGGGGCAGAAAATTTCCCAACTCTTTTGAGGGACATGGATGTATGTATCCAGGAAGTGCAGCACACTCCAAACAGTATAAATCCTAACAGACCTACCACAAGACATATATTTATCAAATTGTCCAGTGCTCAAGACAGAGAATACTGAAAGCAGCAAGAGAAAAGAGCTCCATCACATACAAGAGAAACTCAGTAAGATTAATTGCTGATTTCTTATCTGAAAACCTGGAGGTAAGAAAGCATTGGTATGACATAGTGAAGGTGTTAAAAGAAAAAAACTGTCATCCAAGAACTCTGTATCTAGCAAAATCAGCTTTCAAAAATGAGGGAGAGTTCAACACATTCACAGATAAAAAGAAATTAAGAGAATGTGTCAACAAGAAACCTGCCCTTCAAGAAGTACTAAAGGAAGCTCTGCATGTTGAAAGGAGAAAACAGGAGAGAGAGGGTTGGGGGAGAGTGTAAAAAGGAAGATTATTAGTAAGTATAATGAAAAAGATAAAAACAGAAATAAAAACAAAATATGACATATATAAATCTAGAGATAATATGGATAATGTAAGTAATGCCTTTACAATAACACTGAATGTTAATGCATTAAACTCTCCAATCAAGAAAAGCAGGCTGGCAGAATGGATAAGGAAATATGACCTGTCTATATGCTGTCTACAGGAAAATCACCCAATACCCAGAGATGCAAGGAAGTTGCAAGGGAATGGTTTGAAAACAATTTTACATGCAAACAATAACCAAAAAAGGGCAAGAGTAGCTATACTAATAACAGACAAAATAGACTTTAAATGCAAAGATATTGTAAGAGATAAAGAAGGACACTATATATTAATAAAAGGAATAATCTATCAAGAAGAAAGAACAATCATAAACATTGATGCAGCTAACCAGGGTGCCCCAAAATACATGAGGCAAACATTGGAAAAACTGAGTGGAGAAACAGGTGCCTCAACAATTATAGTGGGGGATTTAATACCCCACCATTACCATTAGAGAGAACATCACGACAGAGGATCAATAATAAAAATAGAGATCTTGAATAATACATTAGAGGATCTAGACCAATAGACATATACAGAACATTATACCCAAATACAGTGGCACATACACTTTTCTCGAGTGCATGTGGATCATTTTCCAGGATAGAATACATGCTAGGTCACAGAAAAACTCTCAACGAATTCAGCAAGATTGGAATTATAAAAATTAATTTCTCTGTCCACCATGGAGGGAAGATGGAAATCAATAAAGGGCAGAGAATCAGAATAGGTACAAAAATATGGAAGATAAACAACACTCTCTCAAACAATCAGTGGGTCAAGGAGGAAAAAAATCAGTAACTATCTTGAAACGAATGAAAATAAGAACACAACATATCAAAACCTATGGGATGCAGCAAAAGCAGTACTGAGAGGTAAATTTATACCCATAAATACCTATATTAAAAAAGAAGAAAGTGCAAATATCAAAGACCTAACTGCACACCTGGAGGAACTAGAAAAAGAACAACAAAGTAATCCCAAAGCAAGCAGAAAGAAGGAAATAACAAATATTAAAGCAGAACTAAATGAAATTGAGAATTAAAATGCACTAGAAAAAATATAACAACATCAAAAGCTGGTTCTTTGACAAGATTAATAAAATTGACAAACCCTTAGCTAGACTAACCAAAGAGAGAGAGAGAGAGAGAGAGAGAGAGAGAGAGAGAGAGAGAGAGAGAGAGAGAGGGAGAGAGAAGATGGAAATACATAAAATAAAAAACAAGGGAAGGGATATCACCACTGATCCCACAGAAATAAAGAATATCATAAAAGGATACTTTGAAAAACTGTATGCCAATAAGAGGGACAAATTAGACAAAATAGACGAATTTCTAGGAACACATAACCTACATTGACAAAAAAAGAAACTGATGTACTCAACAAACCAATCACAAGTAACGAGATTGAATTAGTCATCAAAAACCTCCCAACTAAGAATACCCAGGAACAGATGGCTTCACAGGTGAAACCTACCAATCACTGCAGAAAGAATTAACACCAATCCTGCTTAAACTCTTCCAAAAAATTGAAGAGAATGGAACATTGCCTAACTCATTCTATGATGCCAACATTACCCTACTACCAAATCCACATAAAGATGCTATAAGAAAACAACAGACCAATCTCCCTAAAGTACTTAGATGCAAAAATCTTCAACAAAATACTTGCAAATTGAATCCAACAACATATCAATCAAATTATACACCATGATCAAGTGGGTTTTATCCTAGGTATGCAAGGAAGGCTCAACATAAGAAAATCAATTAATACAATAGATCAAATTAACTGATCAAAGGAAAAAATTACATGATCATCTCTATTATTGATGTACAAAAGGCATTTGACATAATATAGTATCCTTTTTAAAGAAAAACACTTCAAAAGATAGAATTATAAGGAAACTTCTTCAACATGATAAAGAGCTTATATGAAAAACCCACAGCTAACATCATAATGCTGAAAGGCTAAAGGCTTTTCCTCTGGAACAAGACAAGGATGCCCACTGTAACCACTCATATTTCACATTGTATTAGAAGTACTTGCTCAAGCACTTAGGCAAGAAAAAGAAATAAAGGACATCCAAACTTTCACTATTTTCAGATGACATGATCCTATATGTAGAAAGTCCTGAAAAAACTACAACAAAGATTCTAAAGTTGATAAACAAGTTCAGTAAAGTGGTGGAATAGCAGATCAACACACAAAAATAACTAGTGTTTCTGGAAACAAATAATGAGAAGCCTGAGGAGAAAAATCAAGAAAAAAAAATTCAATTTACAATAGCAAATGAAAGAATCAAATATCTAGGAGCACACTTAACTAAGAATGTAAAGGACTTGTACACAGGAAACTATACAACATTGCTAAAGGAAATCAAATAAAACCTAAATAAAGGGAAGAATAAATATTCCATGTTCATGGATTGGAACACTAAATATCATTAAGATTTCTGTCCTACACAAATTGATATACAGATTCAACACAATCCCAATAAAGATTCCAGCAGCATTTTTTACTGAACTGGAAAAGTTAATTATGAAATTTATTTGGAAGGTTAAGGGGACCCAAACAGCCAAAATACCTTGAAAAGGAAAAACAAAATTAGAGGAATTATGCTACCTGACTTTAAAGCATACTGTAAAGCTACACTGATCAAAACTGCATGTTATTGGCACAAGGATAGACATACTGACCAATGGAAGTGAAATGATAGTTCAGATATAAACCCAGACATATTCGGCCAAGTGATATTCAACAAGGCCACCAAGCCCACTCAACTGGGAGAGAATAGTCTCTTCAACAAATGGTGCTTGGACAACTGGATATCCATATCCAAAAGAATGAGAGAGGATCACCATCTCATGCTTGATTCAAAAATTAATTCAAGATGGATCAAAGACCGAAACATAAGAACCAAGTCCATAAATGTCCTAGAAGCTAATGTAGGGGAGCATCTATGAGATCTTGAAGTAGGAAGTGGTTTCATAAACTTTATGCCAAATGCAAAAACAATGAAAGAAAAAATACATAAATGGGACCTCCTGCAAAATTAAAAATGTTTATATTTCAAAGATGTTTGTCAACAAAGTGAAAAGGCAGCCTACTCCACTGGATAAAATATTTGGGAATCACATATCTGATAACGGCCTAATATCCAGCATATATAAAGAAATCTTACATCTCGAAAATAAAAAAGACGGCCTATTTTAAAAATGGGCAAGAAATATGAAATAGACACTTTTCCAAAGAGGAAATACAAATGGGTAAAAAGCATATGAAAAGATGCTCAGCATCACTAGCTATTAGAGAAATGCAAATCAAAACTATAATGAAATATCATCTTACACTTATTACACTGTACGCCAAAGTTCATCGCAGCATTATTCATTATTGCTAAACGATGGAAGCAACCCTTGTGTCCATCAACAGGTGAATGGATAAACAAAATGTGGTATATACATAGGATGGACTATTACTCAGCCTTAAGAAGGAATAAAGTAATGACACATGCGACAACATGGATAATTTTGAAGACTTTATGTTGAGTGAAGTGAGTTAGTCACTGAATTTCAAGTAAGTGACAAATATTGTATGATGTCACTGATATAAACTAAGGGAATTGAGCAGATTCAGAGGTGGAGTCTGGAATATCGGTTACCAGGAGATAGAAAGGGAGTAGAGAGTGGTGAGCTGATACTCAACCTGGGAAGAATCTATGATAAGGTGGATAGGGGAGGTTTGCCAGTGGGGTGATGGTGGTGCAGTGATGTGAATGTGTTGATGATGCTGAAGTGTGTGAGCGGGGTTGGGGAGGTGGGTTGGGCTATCCATAGAGCTGGGGAGAGGGCTGGATGAAGGTTGTTCCTTCCTCCAGCCCTCCATCATACTTTCCCAGGACAATAAACAAAGTGATGATGATGGACACACTCCATCCCCAAAAGCAAATAGTATGTACAACTGCAAGAAAAACAGTTCCTTCCATCTTCCCCTTAAGATCTAAGTGCCCTCTCAATCTGAAGTAGAGCAGGCATCACCATCCCAAAATCCTCAAGATTGACCAAAGTGGACTTATTGTTATTGCAGTAATAGAAGAACATGTGATTTTGATATATAGATAGTGGACCAGAGGTTCTGAGGTAAGGGAGAGGGAGGAATAGGTGGAACACATAGCATTTTAGGGCATTGTAATCGTTCTGCATGATATTGCAATGATGGATACAAGCTACTACACATTTTGTCAAAACCTGTAAAATTGCACAATGCAAAGTGAAAACCATAATGCAAACTATAGACCATGGTTAGTAGCAATGCTTCAATATTTGTCCATCAATTATAAGAAATGTACCTCACTAACGTAAGATTTATTAATAGGGGAAAATGTTAGGGGGGTGGGGTATATGGTAATCCCCTATATTTTCAATGCAACTTTTCTATAATCTAAAACTTCTTTAAAAGTAAAGTTAAAATGTGTTGTATTGAAGTCACATACTAATAAGGTGGAACTATATTTCTCTCTTCAAAACTGGTAGTGTTGCTTCAGACATTTTGGAGTTCTGTTGTTAAGTGGACATAAGATTGTTCTATCTTCTTGATGAATTGACAGTTCTCTCAATGTAGTTTCTTCATCCCTTCCAACACTTTTTCACTTAATGTCTACTTTATACGATATTTATAGCCACCCCTGCTCTCTTTTGGTAACTACTTGCATGGAATATTTTTATCATCCTTTCATTTTCTACCAACTTGAATCTTTGAATTTAAGGAGAGTATCTGGTAAAAAAAAGTATATAATTGGGTCACGCTGTTTAATCCTTTCAGCAAATTTCTGCATTTTGACTGGACAGCATAATCCATTTAAATCTGAAGTAACCACTGATAATGCAGGACTTATTTCTGTCATTTTGCTTTTTGGATTATGTAGGTTTTAAACATTTTTGGCCCTCAATTCTTCCATAACTGTCCTCTTTTGTATTTAGTTGATCTTTTGAAATTAACCCTTTAGAGTCTCTTCTCATTTCCTTCCGTTAAACTTTTCAGATATTTTCTTTGTGGTTACCATGGGGTTTATGTTTAATGTCCTAAATGTATAAGAATGCTGTTTGATTTGTTACCAAATTAACTTCCATAGCATACACAGACTAGCATACCCCACTGTCCCCCTACCTTTATGTTGTTCTTGTACAAAATTATATCTGCATATATTTTGCATCCAAAGCCATAGACCTATCATTAATTTTTGTGCATCTGAATTTTATATCCTGTAAAAAGTAAAAAAGCAGATTTATAAATAAAAAATACAATAGTACTGGCTTGTATATTTACCCATGCAGTTACCTTTACTGAGATCTTTATGTCTTGATGCAATTTTGATCTATTCTCTAGTGTTCTTTCCTTCCAATCTGAAGAACTTCCTTAAGCATTTCTTTAGAGCCATTCTAGAGATGATGAACTTCCTCAGCTTTTGTTTATCTGGGAATGTCTGAATCTCTCCCTTATTTTGAGTGTCAATTTTGTCAGATATATTATTATTGATTGGCAATTTTTTCAACATCTTAAATATTTCATCCTACTGTCTTCTTGAGTCCATGGTTTCTGATGAGAATATGGCAATTACTCTTATTGGGGTATCCTTGTATATCAAGGGATCTTAACAAAGGGTCCCAGAGTTTGAATTGAATTCAAAAAAATATTATTTTTGTGGGGACATGTTGGTGTGGGTATGATATATTTATTAAATAATATACATATAGTGTGGACTTAATAAAGGGTTCATGGTTTTCACCTGACTGGCAAAGGGGTCCATGGAACAAAAAAGGTTAAGAACCCCTGTTGTATGTGATGTATTGTATCTCTTTTCAGGCTTTCAGGATTCAGTTTTGTCTTTGGCATTTAAAAGATTGATTATAATGTGCCTCAGTGTGGGTCTCTTTGAGTTTAGCCAGTTTGCCTGTTCAGAATTCACTGAGCTTCTTAGATTTATATATTCTTATCTTTTGTTATTTGGAGGAAGTTTTCAGCCATTATTTATTCCAATATTTTACTGACTCTTTCCAATCTCTCTTGTCCTTCTGGAACTTCCATGATGCACATGTCGGTATGATTAAGGGTGTCGCACCTTCATAATGTAATTATGTTAGAAATAAATAAGAAAAAAACTTAATACCTACAAGTTGAAAATCACACTTCCAAATGTTCAGAAGTCAAAGATGACATCACAAGGATAATTAAAAATTACTTTTAGTTGAAGGACAACAAACATACAACATATCAAAATTTGTAGGAAGCAGCCAAAGCAGCTATATTAGTTTCGAGGGCTGCTGTAACAAATTTCACAAACGTGGTGGCTTACAACTACAAACATTTATTCTCTCACAGTTCTGGAAGCGAGAAGTCTAAAATCAAGGTGTCTCCAGGGCTGCACACCTTCCAAATACTCTATAGGAGAATCTTTCCTAGTTTCTTTCAGCTTTTGCTATCTCTAGGCATTCTTTGGTTTGTGGCTGCATAACTGCAATCTCTGACTCTCTTTATATGGTCTTCTCCTCTATGCATTTTCTCTTTCATCACTTATAAAGACATTTGTCACTGGATTTAGGACCTGCATTAAGAATTCTCCAGAGAGATAGAATATATACATATTTGTATATATGTGAATAAGTAAATATTAAGAGATTTATTATAGGAGTACTATAGGAATTGGCTCATGTGACCATGGTGTTTTGGCAAATCTAAACTCTGTTGGCAGGCTGTAAGTTGGACATTTGATGAAGGTGAAGTTGTGTTCCCCAGGAAAAGCTGCAAGTTGGGAAATCTACTGAATTCCCCCAGAAGAAGATGGCTGCTGAATAGAGATAGAAATTCTTCTTTATGACTTCTGAAATCCTCAGTTCAGGTTTTAAGACCTCCTACTGATTGGATGAGAAGACTCTTTTCACTGCTGAAGCAATCCCCTTTGTTGATTATACATGTAATCAGTCATAACTATACCTAATTGCTTAATGATTTAAATCCATCTATGAAATACACTCACAGTAACAATAATAGAAATGTTTGCTTAACTAAACAAATGGGCATGATAACCTAGACAAGTTGGCATATGAGATGAACCATCACAGGGCCCATCTAGTTATCCAGAATGATCTCTTCTCAAGACCCTTAATTTAATTATATCTGTAAATATGGTTTATCGAAATAAGTTCACATTCACAGGCATGTACATATCATTTTAGGGACCACCACTCAACCCACTAAGCAGTGTTTAAAGGAAAATTAATATCTATACATGCCTATAGCAGAGAAGAATAAAGATATAAAATAAGTGGTCTAAGGTTACAACAAATAGAAAAAACAAAGTAATGTAATATAAGAAGAAAGAAACAATGATACTAACATTGAGATAAGAGAGACAAAAAAATATATTATATATAAAAATCAAAGAACAAAATGGCTGAAGAAAGCACTGCCTTTACAGTAGTAACATGGAATGTTAATGGATTAAACTCCCTAATCAAAAGACAAAGAGTGACAGAATGGATTTTTAAAAAGCATGATTCAACTATATGTTGTTTACAAGAGACTCACCTCAGACACAAGATACCAAGAGGTTGAATCTGAAATGATGGAAAAAGATATTACATGCAAATAGTAATCATAAAAGAGCTGGGGTAGATATACTAATATCAGAATAAATACACATTAATTCAAAAGCTGTTACAAGGGACCAAGAAAGTTATTAGATATTGATGAAAAGGGAAATCCATGAAAAAGAAATAACCACCATAAATATTTATGCACCTAACCACAGCGGCCCAAAATACAGGAGGCAAACACTGGCAAACTGAAAGGAGAAATACACACCTCTAAAATAATGTGTGGAGAATTCAATGCACCACTCTCATCATTAAATAGTACATCTAGACAGAAGATCAATAAGTAAACAGAGAATAATATGGTAAATGAACCAGACATAACATACATACACAGAACATTACACCCCAAAACAGCAGGATATACATTCTTCTCATGTGTACATGGATTATTCTCCAGGATAGACCATATTTTGGACAACAAAAAAGTTCCAAGAAATTTTAAAAGATTGAAATTATACAACACATCTTCTCTTAGAATAATGGAATAAAGCTGGAAATCAATAATAGGCAGAGAACTGGAAAATCCACAAATATATGGAAGTTAAATAGCACATCCTTACACAATCACTGGGTCAAAGAAGAAATTACAAGGAAAATAAGTAAATATCTTGAGACAAATGCAAAAGAGAGTATAACATAACAAAACTTATGGGATGCACTGAAGACAGTGCTGAGAGGGAAATTCACAGCCCTAAATGCTAACATTAAAAGAGAAGGAAAAACCCTCAGCAATATACCAGCAAATTGAATCCAGCAGCAGATTAAAAGAATTATATATCATGAGTAAATAGGTTTTATCCCAGGTATACAAGGGTGATTCAGCATAAGAAAATAAATTAATGTAATATACCGTATTAACAAAATGAAAGGGAAAAATCACATAACATCTCAATTAAAGCAAAAAAAGGCATGTGACAAAATCAATTATCCTTTCTTGATTAAAAACACTTAGAAAAATAGGAATAAAAGAAACTTGATCAATATGACAGAAGGGATTTTAAAAAAAACACACACCATTAACATCATACTCAATGGTGAAAGACTGAAAGACTTCCTTCTAAGATGTGTAGCAAGAAAAGGATGCCCACTGTCGCCAATCCTATTCAATATACTATTAAAGTACTACCAGAGAAGTTAGGAAAGCAAAAGAAACAAAGGCATTCAAATTGGAGAGAAAGAAAGAAAAATGTCATTATTTTCAGATGATATCATCTGAAAAATCCCGATAAATCTACACCAAAGCTACTAGAGCTTATTAAACACATTCAGCAAAGTGGTGGGGTACAAGATCAACAATCAAAAATCAGTAATGTTTCTATATACTAGTGATAAGCAATCTGAGGAGGAAATCAAGAAAAAAGTTCACTTAAATATCAACTAAAAAAATCAAATATCTAGGAATAAATTTAACTAAGGATGTGAGGAAGTTATCCCACAAAACTACAGAACTTTGCTAAAAGAAATCAAAGAAGATGTAACTAAATATAAGGGCATTCCATGCTCATAGATGGGAAAACTAAATATTGATAAGATGTCAATTCTACCTAAAATGGTTTACAGATTCAACACAATCCCAATCAAAATTCCAGCATCCTACTTTTCAGAAACGGAAAAGCCAATTGTCAAATTTATGTGGAAGGATAAGGGGCCCCAAATAGCCAAAAACATCTAAAAAAGAAGAATGACGTTGAAGAACTCACATTTCCTGTTTAAAGTTTATTATAAAGCTACAGCATTTTCCTGGCACAAAGATAGATATATAGACAAATGGTATTAAATTGAGAGATCAGAAATCGGCCCTCATATATATATATGGTCAAGTGGTTATTGCCAAGGCTGCCAAGTCCATTCATTTGGGAAAGATAGTCTCTTCAACAAATGGTGCTGGGAAAACTGGATATCTATGTGCAAAAGAATGAAAGAGGACCCCTATCTAACACCATATACAAAATTAACTCAAAATGATCAATGCCATAAATATAAGAACCAGACTATAAAACTCCTAGAAGAAAATGTAGGAAAGCATCTTCAAGATCTTGTGTTAGGCACTGGTTTATTACAATTGATACCCAAAGTTTAAGAAACAAAAGAAAAGATAAATTGGGCCTCATCAAAATTAAAAACTTTTCTTTATCAAGAAAATGAAAAGACAACCTACTCAATAAAAGAAAATATTTGCAAACCACATATGTAATAAGGGTTTAATATCTAGTATATATAAAGAAATCCTACAACTCAACAATAAAAAGACAACCTAATTTTTAAAATATGGGCAAAAGACTTTAATAGAAATTTCTCCAAAGAGGATATACAAATGGCTAAAAAAACACATGAAAAGATGCTCATCATTATTAGCTATTAGGAAAATGAAAATCAGAAACACAATGAGATGCCATTTCATACCCACTCAAATGGCTATTATTTTTTAAAAAAAAAACAGAAAATACTAGTGTTGGTGAGGATTTGGAGAAATAGGAACACTCATTATTACTGGGGTAATATAAAATGGTGCATCTACTGTGGAAGACAGTTTGGTAGTTCCTTGGAAAGCTAAGTATAGAATTAACATGTGAACTAGCAATTCTCTACTAGGGATATACCCAAAAGAACTGAAAGCAGGGACTCAATCATTTGTACACCAATGTTCATAGCAGTATTATTCACAATTGTCATAAGATGGAAGCACCCCAGTCAACCAATGAATGGATAATCAAAATTTGGTGTAAACATACAATGAATATTATTCACAGTTAAAAAGGAATGAAATTTTGGTTCATGCAACAACATGGATGAATCCTGACAACATTAGGTTGATTGAAATAAATCAGACACAAAAGGACAAATATTTTATAATGTAATTTATTTTAAATAATTAGACAAAGCTGATTCATAGAGTTAGAATCTAGAATATAGGTTACCAGGGACTGTGTTGGGGGTAGAGAATGGGGAGTTAATGCTTAATTTGTTCAGGATTTCTATATAGGTTGATTTTATAGTTTTGGAAATGGATGGTGCTGATGGTAGCACAACACTTTTAGTGTAATTTACAGTACTGAGTTTTATATGTGAATGCTGTTAAAGGGGGAAATTTTAGGTCATATATATGTTAGTAGAATAAAAATTAAAAGATAAAACACGGGACTATACAACACAGTGAACCCTAATTTTAAATGACAGAATATAATTACTAGTATGTTTATAAAAAGTTCTTTCACGAATTATAACAAATGTACCACACTAATGTAATTGTTAAAAATAGGTGGTATGTGGGAAAAAATACACCCTAATTTAAACTACGACTTTAGTTAATAGTACAATTATATATTCTTTCATCGATTATAACAAAGTTACAACACTATTGCAAAAATGTTATTAGGGGAGTATATGAGAATACTGTATTTTTACATTATTTCTCTGTAAATCCATAATTTCTCTAAAATAATTTTTAAAATTGTAGTCTATCTATCTTGATCAATTGTATACTAATAATAATGACAGTAAATTATTCCAAATTTTTTATCGTTATCTTTTGTAGTTACAGGAAATCAATTTTTAAAAATATTTACATATATAATAAATAATATATATGTCTTAGTTTGCTACAGGGCTGCCAATGAAAAGTACCAGAAATTGGTTGATTTTTATAATGGGATTTTTTTTAGGAGGTACTGGGGATTGAACCCAGAACCTCATACATGGGAAGCAGGCATTCAACCATTGAGCCACATCTACTTCCCAATGAAAGTTGGTTTTTCATTTGTTCTGTTTTTAGGAGATACAGGGATCAAACCCGGGACCTCATACATGGGAAGCAGGCACTCAACTACTTGAGCTACAGCTGCTCCCCATTGGGAATTTTATTTAGAGTACAAGCTTACAGTTCCAAGACCATGAAATGTCCAAATCAAGGCACCATCAGAGATACTTTCTCACCAAAGTCAGTTACTGTTGATCCTAGCGTCCTGCTACATGGCAATCAGGCAAGACTGCAGGTCTGCAGGCCTTTCTCTATTTTCTCTTTGAACTCATCTGTGATGGATTAGTCATCTCTCCCTGGGCCTGAGCTTCTCTGGGCTTCTCTCCTTGAGCTCAGCTGGGGCAAACCTGGAGTCCTTTTTCCCACATGGCCGGATCAAATACAGCAAGACGGCGAAGACCCAAGCTGGCTCATGCCTCACTGTTGCCATCCAATCAAAAGGTCCCACACCCACAGGGATGGATTAATTAAAAAACATAAACTTTTCCTTTTCAGGATTCATAAAAACTTCAAATTATCACTAGATATTAAAATGCATATCAGATTTTATTGTCAATAATCATTATAAAATGATCGGTAACAGACTTCCAAGAAGAAAAATACACTGCATTTGGATATTTCTGTGGGGAACTTAAAAGAATAATATGAATCCATGTACAAAGGAGAAACAATGTAAAATTTCTGTTTAACATCATTTGTCCATTTACTTTGAAATGGATGTTAACAACTAACAATTACATAGTGTTCACTATGTACCAAACACTCTTCTTAGTACTATAATTAGGTTACCTCATTTAATCTTCCTAACAACCCCAGAAGGTAGTTTCTATAATCATTCTCATTATACTGTACAGAAACTGTGTTACAGAGATAAGTAATTTACTCAAGGTGATAAAACCATAGCTGGATATTTTAATCCAAACTGACAATCTCTGTATTTTAAATGGAGAGTGCAGTCCACCTACTTTTATTTCAATTACTGAAATAATTTTAAACAGAATGTTTTTTTTCTTAATTACTCCTTTTGTTATACTTCTGTTGCTTTCTATTCTACTGATCAAATTTTGTTTTCTTTGTTCTCTCTGTCCATTTTGAATTTTTTCATTCTATTTATGTTCTAGTAGTACCCCAGAAAAACATGTTCTTAAACTTAATCCATTCCTGTGGGTATAAACTCATTGTAAATAGGACCTTTTGATGAGGTTAATTCACTTAAGATATGGTCCAACTGAATCAGAACGTATCTTAACCTATTACTGGAGTCCTTTACAAGAAGGACGAAATCCTGACACGTACCAAAAGAAAAGGAAAAAAACAAAACAAAACATCTCCACAGGAAGCAAGAAGTAGAGGAAGGGGATAAGCAGTCATCATCCAGTCAGCAGCTGCATCAATTTGAATCAACTATAGAGAGAGTAAGGGAACATTTGATGGTGACTTGTTGAGTTTGGTGACCAGATAGCTTGGTGACTAGAAGACTGGTGATGCACCAACTCTAATAAAAGGTAGATGAAAGGAAGATAGTATAAGAGAAAGTTTTTAGACATGTTGAGATTGAGATATGCATGTATCATTCAAATGGTAATATCCAATTACCACTAAATTTTTCTTACCACAAGACTGGGACACATGTAGAATATGTATAATAATATTTCCTGACTTAAAAGATTAAAGATAGAATTTCATCTCTGCATCTTAAATGAAAGCATTAAATTGAGGGAATATTTTTCCTTATGGTGAAGACCGTGTGAAAATAAGGTTTTAGGAGTCTCTGAAGGTATATTAGCAGATACTTGAGCCAACTGAAGATTCAAAAATATCTCTTGAAATACATATCAGCATTATTTATATGAGAAAGAAAAAATGTTGTACCTTAAGTGCATACAATAAGACATGTATCTACCAAATATCAGAAGGTCTGCTGTCTGATTTCCCATTCAGTCATAGAGACTAGAAGGTTTCCAGTTTCTCACAGTTTAGAAGTGCAGCACATTAACAGAAAATTTGGTTGAGTCCATCTTAGAAGCCAAAACGCCAAATCTTCTGAAACAATTTGTAGATATTATATAAAAACTCCAAGTACTTATCATTGTATAGGCTCTAATAAGTGGACTTGAACATTTGACTTCTTAATATCCATAACCATATTCTCTAAGGTAAGATGATATTTCCTGAAACTCTACATTTTGTGGTTCAATTAGATATTTATAGCAAAGGAAAAAAGTGTTGAGGGAGCAGTTTTACACAGTCACTCAAATCAAAGCTGAAGATTAGCTTGATACAAAAATAAAAATAAATTCTGAGAGCTTTATTAGTCCAAAGTAATTTTCAAGTTGCATAAAATGTTCCTTCTCTCCACATATATGAACGTACTTTACCTCTGCTGCACTATACATTTAGTCTTCATAAAATATTCAAACATGTTATTTCCCATGTCAATAAAAAGTATCAGTTACTGGAAGAAGGAAAATCCATTTTGCAAAATGACAGGGAGATTACCCAGCATAAGTACAATTATCATAAAAAGGCACAGAAAGAAAATAGAGAAACATTAAACAATTTAAAGATCTTCTTAAGCCACACACTGTGTTTTCCTACAGAAGATTTTTAAGGTAAGAAATAGGCCTTGAGGATCTCAAACAGGCCTGAAGCAATATTTTTAAAAAGGTCAAACATTCTGCTAAAAAGGACCCTTATCTTCAGAACAACTTATCAGGCAGCTTGCAGTACCTCCTTATTTACAGCTATTGGTCCCAGAGGAAGTGCACTTGAGTGTGAGCCACAATTACTTTGTAATGAGTTTTCCAGGAATTATGCAGGAAACAACTTTGTAACAATTCACCAGTCTCTGCTCAGAAACTTTGGCAAAGGCTTTATCCTGTCATTGAGGAAGAAGGGGACAGAGGACATAGAGGAGCAGGAGGAGATATGAGAAGAGGATAAAGGAGGCCTAACAAAGAGCCATCGCCATTTCTGCTTCTAATAACTAGCCAAATATAAGGATCCTGAGGCAGATTGAGTTGCAAACATAGTTTGGAAGGCTCAGTGATTATCCACCTCAGCTGTCCATTCCTAGTTCAGGGGCCTTACCAAGCAGTGGCATTCTAGTCTGCTAGGCTGCTGAAAGCAATATACCACAAATGGGCTGGGTTTACAATAGGGATTTATTAGCTTATAAACTTACAGTTCTGAGACCATAAAATGTCCAAATCAAGGCATCAGCAAGAATAACTTCTTCCTGAAAACCAGCTGCTGGCAATCCTGGACTCCTCTGCCACATGACAAGGCACATGGCAGCATGTGCTGTTCTCTCCCTCTTCCAGGTTTCATTGCCTCCAGTCTCCTGCTCCCATGGCTTTCTCTTTTTATCTGAATTTCATTCTCTTATATAGGACTCCAGGAAGTTAAGACACTCCCTGAATGACGTGGGTCACATCTTAAGTTAAGATCTTACTCACCAAAAGATCATACTTACGATGGATCCATACGCTCAGGAATGGATTAATTCTAAGAATATAATTTTCTGGGGTCTGTAGGGTAAATGAAGGTGAACTCAAGGCCCTGAATGGAGGGCAGTTGGTCTGGCCAACCACCTGAACCTCATAAACAGGGAGGGAGTTGGATGTAAGCATCCAAGGAACACCTGCGATAATAATCAGGCAGTTTGATAATTGTTGACTAGTAACCCTTGTGCCCTGCTGCTTTGTAACCTTATAAACGCCAACTGTGTCTATTAAATGGCAGGGAGCATGGCATGAAGCATAAGGTGGCACCTCCCAGCCGGCTGCCACTGGGTTCTTTAAGTAGGTGGAGCTTCTCCCGACCTTCCACCACCGAGTTACGTAACGTGAGTAATAAAAGCATGACTGACGCTGGGCTCCTGTGTGGTTTCTCCAGAATATCAAAAAATTTGGTCAACCTTCCTGGGCTTGGCCTCCTGCATTACAATTGGCATAGTTGGCAGGATATTCCAGGGTCTCCTAATAGTGTGGGAGCCACAAACAGCAAGGCAGACACAAGAAATTCTGCAGAGGGAAAATCTCACCCTTTATGGGGAATTCTGCAACGGGAATCTTGCCTTTCATTGGGAACTCTACTGAGGAAATCCTAGGGTGGCCCCGTTCCTCTATGTAGTTGTGTTTAAACTTGTTAGTCTGCTTGTGCCTAGGAAATGAGATTTGGGGTCCTGTACATGACTTGGGAGATGCCTTGTATACACCTGCAGGGTTAATACAGTTAGAGAAGAATGTAGAGGTTGTCTTCAAAAAAAAAGATAGAGCATCGTGTTCTGGCTGTAGCTGCCCCTTTGCCCTGTTAGCAGCCTTGGGAGATTGCTCTGATAAATAATGGGCTGCTGAATTCTGTGCATGGAAGGTAAAAAAGGAGCTCAAAAGAGAGCTTAAATTAGTCTATGCCTATCAGAGAGAAAATCCTAACTGGCTGCTGATTACTAATAAAAGTGTTTCCAAAAATGAGCTTGCATATTACAGGCAACATTGATTCCAGGGGGGATCTTGAAAGCAGTGAAAATTAGAGACGTGAAATGATGGAGAGCTTCGAAACAGCCATAACAAAGGAAGCAGAATAAGAGATATGAAACTTAACAGATATAGAAAGAAGTAAAAGGTTTGTGGTAGTGTATTCATAGTCAATACTGACTACAATTTGGTAAGTTTGTTTAAGGGAATGTGTTCTGTCCTAAAATAAGAATGGCTGGTTTTCACAAGATCAGGGTGGAAATATATGATAGGAAGTTGCATAAGGTATTGTAGAAGTAGTATTAAGTAAGGGAATGTGTTTTGTAAAGGTGAAATTTGTCTTGAGATGAAGTAACTATTGACTATGTGGTTATGCATAGTTATAAAAGGTTTGTAAAAGCATTGTTTAACCTGTACAGTTAAAATAAAATATCTGTTAATGTAATCATAGTAAAGGTGCAGAAGTAAAAAGCAAAGTAAGTTCATTTGATGTGTTCTACAAAGTGTATGAAAATTAAGAGAAACTTTTAGGTTGGACACTGACCCCCAAAACAATAATAAAAGTATCCACGACATCGCTGGTTATGCTCCTAAAGTGTATGGAGAATACAATGCAGTTTTGCATTCCTGCAGCAGCCGGCAATGGCTAGATATGGCCAGATGTACAATGGCCCTTTCAAGTGTTGTCACAGGGTTATTTACATAGCGCCACATTGTATCATGGGCTGGTAGCCAAGGATTTACAGAAATGGAAAAAAAAAAACCATTGTATGTGTTAATTGGCAAAAATTATGCATGGGAATAATAGATGTAGGGTTTATCTGAGGGAGATGAGAAAGTTGTATTAATGGCAGGTGATGAGGGTACTGCAACATCATAGATGTGATTAATCCCACTGAATGATATGCATGCAAGTGGTTGAGCTGGGAAAGGAGAAAGGAAGAGACAATGACATCAAAGGCAATGCATGACCCTGGACGAGCTCTAACAAAGGAGCAAAGAAGGCTCAAAGGGACATTATTGGGACATATTAAAAAAATTAGAATATAGACTATAAGCTTTGTATCAAGGTTGAATTTCTTGAGCTTGGTAACTGCCCTTAAGATGATAAATGTACATGATATTACTGTTGTAGAATCTGGATGCAATGGTCCAATGCCCTAACAGCTCAGATATTGCAGCTATTTAACAGGCAGATTGTAAGGTGGAAAAAATATTGGGGTGGAGTGTAGGGTAAATGAAGGCAAAATGCTCTCTCCATGAACCAGAGGCCCTGACAGGAAGGAGGGGGGGAGGTTGGTCTGGCCAACCACCTGACCCTCATAAACAGGGAGTTGGATGTAAGCATCCAAGTAATACCTGTGATGGTTTGGTAATTGTTAACTAGTAACCTTTGTGTCCCTGCTTTGTAACCTTATAAAAGCCAACTGTGTCTATTAGACCATGTGGAGCATGGCACAAAGCACAAGGCGGCACCTCCCTGCCAGCCCCTACCAGGTTACATTATGTGAGTAATAAAGATATGACCAACGCTGGGCTCCTATATGGTTTCTCTGAGATATCAAAAATTTGGTTAACCTTCTCGGGCTAGACTTCTGTGTTACAGGGTCCATATAGCTTCAAACCACCACAAATGGATTCATAAAATACTGGTTTCGGGGGGGGGGGGCAGGTTCACACTTTCAAATTAAACCCATTTTTTAAAAAGTTCTGGGAGAGGATATGGCTCAAGTGGTTGAGCACCTGCCTCCCACCTGGGAGGTCCAAGGTTCGGTTCCTAGTGCCTCCTGGGGAAAAAAAAAAGCAAAACAAACAAGCCAACTCAATAGCTAGTGTGGTTCAGTAGTTGAGCACTGGCTTCCCACATATGAGGGCTCAGGTTCAATCCACGGCCTCCAGTCTCCAAAAAAAAAAAAATCGTGCACCTGTCACAGACTAGTAACAACATCAAATGCTTCTCCTATACATCTAGTGTTTTAGTTTGCTAAAAACTGCTGGGAGCATAGTATTATAGTGTTCCTAAGTGTTACCTCCTGAGATCCTCATCGTTGCTAAAATGTGGCCTCGCTAAGCTGAACTCGGCATATAAATGCAATAACTTCCTCCCAGAGTGGGGCATGACTCCCAGGGATGAACCTCCCTGGCACTGAGGGGGGTTTACTACCAAGTACCAACTAGAAAAGCAACTGGAAAAAGACCTTGACCAAAAGAGGGGAAAGGTAAAGACAAGTGAGTTTATATGGCTAAGACTTCAAAATGAGTTGGGAGGTTATTCCAGAATTCAGGCTTATGCAGGATTTCATAGACTGCCAAATAAGACACTACCCCAAATAGCAGGGCTCCTGAGGGCTCTGGAGACACCCAAGCACTATGGTCAGGGCAGAGTTTGGTGCCTTGCCAGTGAGCCCTACTGAGGTTTGAGTTCCCCAGTGTGACAGAATCGGACTCAGTTGTGGTTTCCCTACACATGGCTCTTTGGTCCCTTCTATTTGAACCTATAGTTGGTGCTAGAGTTGATAGGTGTACATCCAAGAGACTTTAATCTTTGGACTGTCCACGTGCCAACGGGCCCTG
>PVKH010008307.1:0-19593 GCA_004027955.1 Chaetophractus vellerosus | reverse complement strand
GTTCATCTTAACTAATTACATCTGTAAAAACCCTTTCCAAATAAAGTCACATTCATCGGTACTGGGGCTTAGGACTTGATATCTTTTGGAGGAACACTATTCAACCCCCAATAAGTGGTGAAGGAATGAATTTATCCTGTCAAGCTAAACATAGTAAGTATTTCCTTGGAGATGTATATCAAAACGAAAAGATGCTAGATGAGTATAGTCTTAAAGGAAGAGAAATTATTACATGTTTTATGCTATGATAACTCTATGCATACATTTCCATGAAGATATAATAGATATGATATATATTGCATTGTTCTTTTAAAATAGTGAGAATGTTACATTTGAAGCTGGAATCCTTTTTGACCACCAGCCTCCCCTCTCCTTATCTTGGCATGGATTCAGTGACTATCCTTCAAACAAACCCAAAAAAGACAGTTTTGATATCCAAATACATGCACAGAAAATATGTAACAGTTTTGGTGCAGATTTTTATTTTTACATAAGCAATACCATGGTGTAATTTTGCAATTTTCCTTTTTGCTCAAATATGTTCTCCTATCCATGTTAAACTCATATGGATCTAGTTTATTCCTTATGGTTAATATATATATTATTCCATCAAATAAGTAAACTAGACTTAACTCTTCTCCTATTGTTGGGGATTGTGTTTGTTTTAGTTTTTTTACTTAGCAAGCAAGGCTTTAGTAAACACCATATATGTATGTGCATTTGGTTTTTTGATCTTAGATTCTTAAAAATAAAACTGCTTATTCATAGTGTATGTACATTTTCAGTGTTAATATAGCCACACTATTCTCTGACATTGCTCTGCTGATTTGCTTTCCTATCAGCAATGAAACAAAACACTATTTCTTTAATTTATCAATGCATTGTTGGCATATTAATATTTTCAATATTTTCCAATCTCATGGGTGAGTAATATATTTTTGGTTTTATAAATTTAAATTTCGATGATTACTGGTGAGAATTAGTGCATTTTCATATTCTTATAGGTCATTTGTATTCTTGTTTGCATTCTTTGCTGATTTTTCATTTTATGTTTCATTTTCCTTCTTATAGTTTCTCAATTATACATATTGCAAATGTGTTTCAACTACAGCATATATTTTAAGATTTTTTCCTCCTTTTTTATCAAAATATAAAAATTTTCAAGTCAAATTTATCAGTCTTGTCTTTTCATATATATATATGTAGGACAAACCATGATGCTATGAGGGAATGATGACAAAAAAATCAGGATAATGGTAAAATTAAGAAGGAGCACACACATATGAATTGTTCTAATTCTTATATTGCTGATGGGTTCAAGAGCAGTTTGTTTTCTTTTTCTTTATTTTTAAAGAAGCTTCAGATTACATAAATATTACATAAAAAATATAAGGGATTCCCATATACCCCACACCCTACCCCTCCCACATTTTCCCCATTAGCAACATCTTTCATTAGCGTGGTTCATTTGTTACAATTGATGGACACATATTGAAGCATTTCTACTAACCATGCTCTATAGTTTACATTATGGTGTACAACTTTGCACCACACAATTTTATAGGTTTTGACAAAATTTATAATAGCTTGTATCGTCATTGCACTATCACGCAGAGCAATTTCAACGTCCCAAAAATGCCCCATGTTACTTTTTGCATGTATTTGTGTATGTATTAAACATTACATAATGCTTTTAAAACTCTGCCTCAAACTCCTGCTTTCAATTTCAAACACCTTCTATTCTCACCATCTTCTCTATGTATCTTGGTGCTATCATTAAGGTAATTTTCACAGTCTTGTTTTTATTTTCATCCCTGTCTCTACCATAAGAAACATCTATTTCTCTATGGTTATTCTGCATTAATGTGGTCTGCACTGGATCACCTAAAATCCATTTCTTTAAGGCAGAATAAATGTTCTCAGGTTGTACTGTCTTGAAGGACAAAGGATGTGTCTTGTAGTTTTCTTAATCAGTGCCTGAGGTAGCATATGGTGGTGAGGGTTTTGTTTGACTCCTTCTTCTTAAGAAAATAGTGGTTATTGAATTAGCAGAAATTTCTTCTCTCCTATTGAGATATAACTAAATACCAATGCCTCTATTTATACTTTTATTGAAAAATAATTTGAACAAGAAATGCTTTAACAACCCATTGCTGCCTTTATGAATTTAATACTAGCAGAGCATTTAATATCAGAGAAAGACTTTATAAACATCAAATCTCTTTATCCAATACTTATTAAACATATTGTGTTGTGATTCCCATGGAGGTTATTTAGCCATCAAACTGCCTTAAAAACAATATTTATATTATTTTGAAATCCAAAACTCAGGATAGGAGAAGTTCAAATGGAATAACTGTACTTTATAGGGGAAGCAATGTAAATAAAATGTTGTTCTATGACTTTGGAGCTGATCCATCTGAAAACAAAAAATTAAAAAGCACACATTTCTTGCATGTTCCAACTTATGACTTGCTCAAATACGAAAACAAATATTTAATAGATGCAATTTCTATCAATAAAATAGCCCAGTTCTTACACAGAAAGAAATCTATCCATATTCAATTTCCAAAATGAAATAATAGATGAGATGGATCATAGGAAATGTGCCAAAGAGGTTAGTAATTTCTTCTCTACTATACATTTCCTTTTTCTCTTTAAAAGAATTTTCCTTTTTTAAAGCCTCACCAAGACTTACCCCACAGCATTGGTCTTAAAAATGAGCAAGTTTTATTATATGAACTGAGTGCAGTCTCAGCTAGTTTCATCATTATGGGGTCATGGCATAGAACCGTGGTTTGCAGACTTTAGTAAGGATCAGAGTCACCTGGAGGAACTGTTAAAACACAGGTTTCGGCCCCCACCCCAGAAGTTTCTGATTCAGTAAATCTGGGGCAGAGTCTGAAAATTTGCAGTTTTAGCCAGTTCCCATGTGATGCTTATGCTTCTGGTCCAGGGATCACGTTTTGAGAATCACTGAACTAGAGCAGTTTAGAGCTGGGGCAAGATCAATGAGTTTCCTTTCACTTAGAATTTGGCCATGTTGGGTCATGTGCAATTAGATAGAGTCAGATTGCAAAGAGAAAAACACAAAGCAAAACACAGAGTAGAGACAATGTGGTTTCAGAATAAAAGGAGGACAGAGAAAGTAGCTCTTTGGATCAATTTCTACTTTCAATTCCAGTCTCTTACACTCTATGTCTAGGTGTAATTCTTATTTTTGGGTTCTCAAAGATGCCCTTTTTCACTTTCCAATAAATGCCAACAGTTTCCATTTCTTTGTTCTTCTTCTTCTTCAATTAGTCTGCAAAGCATGGGAATTCATTTAACAACATGATTGCTGAATGAATCAAACAATATTTTTGAACTAATCTTATATACATAATAATTAAGTTATATAGATATTTTTCTAATAACACAAACATAAGCTCTGCTAATGTTTATCATAACTTTGACTGTAGACAAATGGTCTCACCGATCACCCTGTCCACAAGCACATATGGCATGCTCTTATGGTTTTAGTTGTTTGTATTTTGGAGTCTCTCTTCACCTCTAGAATGAAGGTGGGGAACATTGGTTGCCTGCTGTGTCCCAGCACCTGAAGCAATGATGAATAAATGAATGGACAGAGGATAACACATTTTTAGTTTAAGATGAATACAAAGTCATTTTCTGAGAAATACTATTTCTTGAAGGTGTTAGCTAAGACTACTGGTTGCTTTCTGTGTTATGCAAGCTCTGCAAGTTTAATCACATTTTAATTATCTTAGAGCTCTAGATGAAATAGCCGTATTTGCTATGTAGCAGGTTGCAGAAGGCCTAGATGGTCAGTTCAAACTGTTAAAACAGTTATTGACTACAGGGATGATCTACATCAGCAATTAGGTAGAAAGAAGTAAACCAGGTGGGAAAAGCTAAAATACAACAGAAAACTATGGAATGAGCAGCTTTGTCTGCATATCAAACAATTGCAAAATCTCCAGGACAAATGTCAACTTTTATTCTCATGCTCATAAGCCTGTGCTGGCTGAGGCAACTCTGCTCTAGGCTGCAGCAGATCTGCTCCATATGTGTTCCCTCTGAGGCCTAGGCTAGAGGAACAGCAGCCGAATGGGGCATGCTTTTCTTACAGTGGCAGACAGCAGCTCCCTGAGCAGCTGGCAGAAGCCTGCAATGTCCCTTAAGGCCTAGACTAACTACTTTAATGCCCTCAGTTAACTCACATCCCATGGGTCTAAGAAAATCACACTACCTTGCCCAACCTCTTTGGGGGAACAAAATATACAAGGGGGGATTGATTTTCATTAAACAATACTCTAGTCTACTTCAAGCATCAGTAAGGAAAAATGAACTGCTAAAACTACTAATCATCCTAAGGCAGGTGCTCTCCTCTCTTATTTCATAGAATAACCAAATCTGGAACTCAGATTCCTCTGGGTAGTGCTATTTAGTCATATGTCTCCTATTTCCAAGAAAGTTGAAGGATTTAATATACATAGAACTGTATCAGTCAGGGTCCAGTTAGGGAAACCGAGTAACTTTGATAATTCAGAAGAAGTACAGTACAGGGAATTTGTAATGCATATATTGGAAGGACATGAAGAGAAAAGGGGAGAAAGGGTGGAGTCATCTAGAGAAATTAAAAGGAAAAAGATATGATACTAAAAAATCTAAAGCAGCCAAAGTCCCTGAGCCAGAGTCCACACTTCATACCTGATGTGATGCTGTTAGAAGCCCTGTTGAAGTTGGTGTTTGATAAACCAAAGGAGTGCTACTACCTTAACCAGTACTGACATTGAAAAAGTGACTGAATTTTCTAGGCTATTGAAGTCTAGAGTCACATAATCCCTCTGCCTCTACAGCAATTTTCAACAACTGCCAACTCAAGGAGCCAGAAGTAGGAAGCCTCTCTCTTCCTTTCACTTTCTGATCTCCTGTCAGGTCTCCTAATGATAGAAATCACTGGGAAGCCAGCTGTCAAGGTGCATAACCCCAACCCTTCTAAAATGTACAGCAGAGCTCAGAAGAGCGGAGTTGAGGGGCCAAGAGCAAATGGGCAAATGATCTACACAAAGGACCTTTGTTTTAGCTGGAGGGAGAGGGAGAGGAGAGAGAAGTGACAAGAAATAGAAAGATGATGGGAGATCTGTTGCCTACTAGCCAGATGGATTTGATCTCTGAAGGAAAAACAAATACAAAAACAAAAACAAAAACAAAAGAAGGCCCATTCTAGAAGCTGAACGTAGAAGCTAAAAGATTTCACTTCATGAAGAACGCTTTGAGATCCCAGGAATGAAGCATGGTGCTTCACGGTCCACACAATACTGTGTATGAAGCACAGTACTTGCAGAGAATCCACGAACTGGTCATGATTCTCTCAACACACATGGCTCAATGCCTAGAAAAGAAATGCAGGGTAGAAAAATTGTATTTCGCTAGTCATTACTCACGTGAGATACAACCAACCTTCATAGTTCATAAAGAAACAATAACAGATTGGGAGTGTGGGCATTTTAGAAGGTTTGAATTTCCTGCTTGAACTGACAAAGGTTTTCACAGCTAATGGGGATTAATGTTTAATGTAACTGTATTTTCATAGCCTGATGAAAGCTGAGACGTTTTACAAAATTATGGACCTTAAGAAATGGAAGGCTACTATTCAATTTAGTTTAAACTTTATTTATTATGACCCACACTGAAATTATATTTTATATGGCAATTACATGCACTCACACATTTAAACACAAACAACTTATGAAAAAAGTTTTATGAAACAACACTGACCCTCACTATGAGTGAGACAATTGGACAGTTTCTATTTTATCTATTCTTTATTGTTTCATTTTTTGAAAGAATGCTGATTGTGAGCCATTTAATTGACTTTATGACCACTAAGGGGAGTATAACAGCTCCCTTTCAGTCTGAAAACATGTTTAGTTTTTCACTTTGTAGTTAAGAAAACTGAGGCTCAGTTTGATCATTAAATCTCTGCAAATTTCCTAATGTTCTTTATGTCTACATCATGTTGTTTTAGTTATACAGCCCTTAGGAAGTGAGGCAATACCTAGTAAAATTGTATTCAATGTTATTGGTTTTTTCCTCTTTGCTCCTAGGAAATGTTTTAATGTGATTATAATTATGTATCTGTACACTCTGATTCATGGGTTTATCTTATCTTCCCAACAAGACTGTAAGCTCTCTGAGAAGAGAGTCCATGTCCAATACCCCTCCTGATCTCATACAGGGATACCATAGTTCTAAGTGGAGAATGCTAGTGTTCAAAAGAGGGATATTTAATTGAAAAAGAGAAAAAGAATTACAATGAGCATATTCTTAAGTCTGTATGCTTTTGAAGTCGATAACCATCAGTTTTGTGCCACTACCACTTAATTTCTCCAGTCAATATAAATTATTGGCACAGTGACCCAAACTGTTCTGAATTTGGATTCCATTACTATTATCAGACCTGATTTTAGATTTATAAGAACAGCGAGTTTGGAATAGGCAAGCCTTCAATCTTTATGACCAGCTCACAGTTTTCTCAGATCTGGAGAGTGCTGATATACCTTTACAGCTTAATAGTTATCCAAGATTCGTGTTCTGTTAAAGTGTTTGGATTCTGTGAAGAAAATAAACAGGCAGGCTGGTTTTGGGTGAAAGGGAAGGAAATAATCTCCATAGAGACTTCAATTCTGCCTTTCTATCAAATAGAATTTTTATGGCTTTGGCATAAACCCTTGAAAATCTTGGATTTTAATAAAAATGCTGATGTGGTTTTAAATATAGCACCCCTGGGCTATACTTGTATTACAGGGAAATTCAATGTCCCTCGAAGCAACTGAAGATTGGAAATTTCAATGGTGGTGTTCCATTCAGTGTTTAGCTATTGGACAATCTTTCTTTTGGTAGGAAATGCATTTGTCACAGTTTACATTTGTCAAATACTGACTGAATAATTTTAAAAGTTGCTATAATCAGTTTAAATCTATGTACTTAAAACTACTGCTTATGCAAGTGTAAGTTTTAAAGAACATAAATACGGTGAAATATATTTCTTTTCCATGAACTGGACTACTTCTTATGCTGTCAGCATGTTTCAATAGAAAGAATTCTGTAGTCTGAGAAAGAAAACATGATATTAATAACTAAATCAGCCATTAACTATATATAGATAATGGCAAGTCACTTAATCAATTTGAGCCTTAGTATCCTGTCAGCAAATAGGAAAAATAGTGATATTCTTAAAAAGTTATTGTGTAACTGAAAGAATATCAAATTCCCATCCTGGGGAGCTCTGTCACACTCTCTAATGGGGCAGCAACAATCCCTTGAGTACAGGGGCGGTGACTAATGAAGGAGGAGATGGACCATTGATGGGCCCTCGATATTGATGAATGTCCTCATGAACCTTTATTTTTTAGATTGAAACTTAGCATAGTAATATAGGGTGCCTAAGAGTTACCTCCCAAGAGTCTCCTTGGTGCTTAAATGTGGCCTCTCTCTAAGCTGCACTCAGCATATAAATGCATTACCTTCCCCCCAGTGTGGGGCATGACTCCTGAGGATGAGCCTCTTGGGCACTGAGGGATTATTACCAAGCACCAACTAGCAATGCAGCAGAAAAAGAGGCTGACCAAAAGGGAGACAGGGTAAAGACAAATGAATTACTATAGCTGAGAGACTTCAAAGCAAGTCGGGAGATCATTGGAGAGGTTATGCTTATGCACGTCTCAGCAGGATCTCATTGACTGCCAAAGTAAATATTGTCTCAAATAGCAGAGACATCCAAACACTATAGGCAGGGCAGACATCTCAGGAATTTGGCACCTTTCCAGTGGACCCAACTTTGGAATTTATGCTCCCCAGTGCAACAGAGTTGGACTCAGTTGTGGTTTCCCTACACATGGCTCTTCTGCCCCTTCTATTTGAACCTATAATTAGTACTAGAGTTGATAGGTGTATGTCCAAGAGACTTAAATCTTTGGGCTGTACATATGCCAGCTGGGCCCTGAATCTCAACAGAATTACAATACCTTCTTTCCAGTTCATGGGACTCACCCAGGACAACTAGCAAAAGATGATGTTGGATAATGCCCATCCCAAGGAACAGAGAGAGTGTACAACTTCAAGCACATTAGTCCCATCCAGCTGTCCCATGGGATCTAAACCCCCTCTCAATTACAAGCAGAGTGGGCATCATGATCCCAGAATCCTCAGTGGGGAATGAAGGATGAACTAGAGCAGACTTACTGATATTCTAGTATAAACTTAGTGTGATTCTAGTAATGGAAGAATGTTTATCATTGATGTGGGCAGTAGACACTTGAGGTTCTGAGAGAAGGGAGAGGGGAAAACAGGTGTAATATGGGGACATTTTCAGGACTTGGGAATTGGCCTGAATGACATTGCAATGACAGATATAGGCCATTAAAAATCTTGCCATAACCTGCAAAACTGTGTGGGAGAGAGTGGAAACTACAATGTAAACTATAATCCACGCTTAGTGGCAATGCTCCAAAATGTGTTCATCAATTGTAACAAATGTACCACAGTAATGAAGGATGTTGTTAATGTGGGAAAATGTGGGAGGGGTTGGGAGCACGGCATATGGTAATCCCCTATATTTTTTATGTGACATTTTAGTAATCTAAGTATCTTTTAAAAAAATAAAAAGTGTATTAAAAAGATGTTATTGTGAAAGTCAAATGAGAAATAAGAGAAAAGTGCTTTTAAGGGTAGAAAATGGCTTAAAAATGGGAAATATGTAACTATTTACATTTATATGTATGTTTTATATTATAAAATATATAACCATTGTAAAATATATGAACTATAAAATTGTTAGTATCACACAATCGGTATATGAACAATATGTTTAGTATATTTATAAAAATGTATAAATATTGCTATTCCACTTTTTTTGCTTTATAAAGCTATTAATTTTTGTTGAAACTGTGTCTGTTGCTTCATTAAAAAAACAATGCAAATACAACTAAAAGTTGCTTTTGTGAGTGTATAATAAAAATAATCTCAAAGTCACACAACTAAGAAAATATTAATATAATAGGTTAGTACTATAATTACATCAGTTATTGCAGACTAAGAATAAGTTGCTTTTTAAAATCTTTACTGGCTTTGAAGAGCTGTGGTGTTTATTCAGTTAAGTTCTGTAGGGTACAACAGGATGCTTTCTGCTTTTACTGCTCCAAACTCAACAGGAACATATGCTCAAACTGTGAGACATTGTCATTAGCTATTATAGTGGCACTCTTCACACCAATGTATTTGAGACCCTGTCTATTAGTCTTCTCATTATGAAATATTAATTCAGAGACCAATAAGTCAATTGAATTGTTGTTACTTACTTCATATTTTTATACACTATAACCCAAAAATATAGAGTTGTGATTTATTAAATGCCTAAATATATATGTACAAATATATGCACGCATGTTAAAATGAAAGATAATTCTCGATTATTTTTTATAAAACCTGAGGACAGCATGAAAATCAAATAAAAAAATCCACAAATCTCATTTTTCATTGGTTTTAAGGTCTGTCATTACTAAATTATAAAATATATAAAAAGTTACAAATTTAACCCAGAAATACAGATTTCAGCTGAAGTCACCTTGCCTTTTGAAATTTAGTTATATTTGGGTGAATCTCCTTTCTCAATTTCTGCAGGAATCTTTCTTCAAGGATTTTTTTTTCCTATTTCTGGTATTATCACCAGAGTCTCAGAATCACATTTTAGTTAAATGCTTATTCTTATTTACTTCTCACAGTTTTTCTTGTTTTCCATTCTACTCAACCATGTTTTCTGTTTTTGTTTTGTTTTGTTTAGTTTTGATTTCTCTCTAAATTTGCTAGTACAAGGAATTTCTTTGTGCACCCAGCTTTGAGATGATGGCTGGGGTTTTATGGTTCAGCCTCCATCTTCTTTTTAAACTTCCTTCAAAATCCTGACCACAAGAGTTTAATCATTGAACACCTTGCTCCTCAGCTCCAGCCCATTCTCTGCCACTTTCCTGATCACTCTCATGCTTTAGTCCTTCTGTTCACACACATCCACTGAAATCCCAATAATTATTATGCATAACACCCCCATTCCCCTTGTTTCATGGATCTTTTGCTGAACTTTTCACTCAAATTTTTGTTGTGCTCATGTGTGTGATTTTTTAAAAGGATCTTCCACAACAACTTGTTTTCCTAAACAAAGAAAATTTTTCTTTCACAAAAGGAAATCTGGTGCTACTTGATAAATTATCATTATTATCATTTTTATCACATTACTACAAAACTAAGAGCAAACTACTTACATTTCTTCTCTTTTATTGTTTACTTTATAGGCAAAGGTGAAGAATAAAAGAGAAGAAATGTAAGTAGTTTGCTCTTAGTTTAGTAGCAATGTGATAAAAATAATAATAATGAAAATTTATTAAGTACCACCACACTCTTTCCCACACAATTGAGCTTTATTGCTTTGATATTCCAAAAGCATATCAAAGCAATAAAGCTCAACCTTAGCTTTTGACAGCATGAATTTCAGTAAATGTACAATAAATTTTTAACCCCTTCCTCTCCCCTCAGTGACTGGTTTGCTTTTTTAAAAGATTTTAATAAAAAAAAAAAGATATTTAGGTTACATAAATGTTACATAAAAAATATAGGGGATTCCCAAATGCCCTGCCGCCCACACCACCCACATTTACCCCCATTAATGACATCCTTCATTAGTGTGGTATATTCATTGCAATTGATGAACACATTTTGGAGCATTGCCACTAAGTATGAAATTTAGTTTACATTGTAGTATACACTTTCTCCCACACAATTCTGTAGGTTATGGCAAACTATATAATGGCCTTTATCCAACGTTGCAATGTCATTCAGGACAATTCTCAAATCCTAAAAATGCCCCCGTATTACATCTCAAAACCTCATTGTCCACTGCCTTCACATCAATGATGTAAGTTCTTCCATTGCTAGAATCACAATAAGTCTATAGTAGAATACCAGTAAGTCCACTCAAGTCCATGGTTTACTCCCAAATCCTGAGGATTCTGGGATGGTGATGGCCATTCCACTTCTAATTGAGAGGGGACTTCAGTCCCATATAACTGATGGATGGGACTCTCTTGCTTGCAGTTGTAGGCTCTCTTGGTTCCTTGGTATTGTGATTGTCCATCATCACTTCCTTGTTAGTTGTCCTGGGTGAGTCCAATGACCTGGAGAGTAGGTGTTGCAACTCCGTTGAGGCTCAGGGCCCACCTGGCACATGGACAGTCCAAAGGTTGAAGTCTCGTGGACATACACCTACCAACTTTAGCGCCAACTATAGGTTCAAATAGAAGGGACCAAAGAGCCATGTGTAGGGAAACCACAACTGAGTCCAATTCTGTCACACCGGGGAGCACAAACCCCAAAGTAGGGCCCACTGGCAAGACACCAAACTCATGAGCTATCTGCCCTGACCACAGTGCCTGGGTGTCTCCAGAGCCCTCAGGAGCCCTGCTATTTGGGGTAATGTCTAATTTGGCAATCAATGAGATGTTTCTGAGATGTGCATAAGCATAACCTCTGGAATGACCTTCCAACTCACTTTGAAGTCTCTTAGCCATAGAAATTCATTTGTCTTTTCCTTATCCCCCTTTTGGTCAAGGTCTTTTTCCAGTTGCATGCATGTTGGTGCTTGGTAGAAATCCCTCGGTGCCAGGGAGGTTCAGGCCCAGGAATCATGTCCCACGCTGGGGGGAAGTTATTGCATTTATATGGCTAGTTCGGCTTAGAGAGAGGCCACATTTAAGCAAGAAGGAGGCTCTCAGGAGGTAACACTTAGGCACTCTTTAATACTGAGCTAAGTTTCAATTTCAGGAATAAAGGTTCATAAGCACAGTCATCAGTATCAAGGACCCATCAATGGACAATCTTCCTTCATTAGCCATTGCCTCTATACTTGGGTGATTCTTGCTGTACCATCAGAGAATGTGGCAGATCTCCCCAGGATGGGAATTCAATATTCTTTCGGTTATTGTGTGAACCTCCACCCACTGTGACAATGTCCCAAGAACATTTGAACACATTTATATGCCTTATATGTAGGCCCAGGTGAACCTCCTCCCATGTATCACTGACACACTACACAAATGGTCCTCCCTTGCCATAGTTGTAACCCTTCTGTGATCCAAAACTTCTGCAAAAATGAAGCCAATAAAATAGCCAAATACAATTAAAAAGAAAATGAAATAATAATGATATTTTTAAAAATAGGAAATAAAAAGCAAAAAAATTTTAAAAATAAAAAAATGGGGGATAATAAAAAATAATGAAAAAGTCTAAAAAATTTTTTTGGATGTTTTGCCTTTCTTCACTGTAAGATCTGTTGTCCTGTATGTACAGTCACATTTTCTTCCATTTATTCCCCCAATGCCTTATTTTTTTCATTTTGTCTTCAAAGAAGTTTTAGGTTTTCTTCTTGAGAACATAGCAAGCCTCTCCAGGATGGGAGTCCAGCAACTTCCTGCTCATTATGTGGGTCTTCACCCACTGATACAACACACCAAGTCCAGATGAACACTCACATACTCCCTAGAAGCCTGCCCCTGATGCGCCCTATCCAGAATGACCCCCACTGCTAATGCCCTATTTACCATATTCAGCCAGTAACCCTGCCTTGCATTATTGTCAAAAGAGCATTTTAGTTTTAACCTTGTACCCAGCAATCCCCAGTGTTCACCTGCTCCCTCCCCCAACCCTCCCCCCAGTTCCATTTATATAATTCTAATATAAAAAAATTTTATAAATTTATAAAACTTTATAAGTATTGCTATTGCACATTTTATATAATCATTCCTCTCTTGTTAGACATTTAAGTTACTTCTAAATTATTTTATTATTTGTTATTGGGATAAACAATTTTATAAACAGGTGTATGTGTGCTTATCCATACATATGGAAAGATATATAATATCTACATATATAATACATATTTCTGTAGGAAAAAATACTCAAAGAGGATCATTGAGTCAAATTGGCAAGTGGAAATATTTACAGTCAACTGGCCTTCATAATTTTGTGGGATCTTTTTCTCCCACCACCAGTGGATCACAAATTCTGGTTATTTATGACTTTAAAAATCTCTGCTATTTTTTTTTTTTTGTATTAAACAATTTGTAAAAATTAAGCAGAAAATACAGAGCTCCCATGTAACTCTCTATTATTAACATCTTGTATTAGTATGATATATTTGTTACAATGAATGAAAGAATATTATTATAGTTATAATAAATTATTAAAAATATTTCATTGTTTTCATTAGGGTTCACTGTGTTGTACAGTCCTATGATTTTTAAAAAATGTGTTCTTAAGTAACATATATGAAATCTAAAGTTCCACTATTTACCATATTCAAATATGTGATTCAGTCCTGTTAATTCTGTTCACAACTTTGTGCTAAAATCACCACCACCCATTACCAATTCTTTTCCATCAACCCAAATAGAAATTCTGCACAATTTAAGCCTCAACTCCTTGTTCCCTAACTCCACACTGGCCCCTAGTAAAGTAAATCTAGTTACTTTTCTGTAAATGTGCTTATTTTAATTATTTCATATCTGTGAGATCAAACAACATTTCTTTTTTTGTGTCTGGTTTATTTCCCTCAAAATGATAGTTTCAAAGTTCATTTATGTTGTCACGTATATCAGAGATTCATTAACGAACAATGGACTAAAGTAGACTTATTATTATTCTGTTGCAGACTTATTATTATTCTAGCAATGGAATAACTTTTTATCATTGATATAAAGGCAGTGGCCACCAGAGGTTCTGAGGGGAGGGAGAGGGAAGAATAAGTGTAATATGGGGGCATTTTTGGGACATTGGAATTGAGCATGACATTGCAATAACAGATACAGGCCATTATATATAAACTATAGTCCACAGTTAGTAGCAGTGCTTCAACGTGTGTTCATCAACTATAACAAATGTACCGCACACTAATGAAGGGTGTTGTTAATGTGGGAAAGTGTGGGAGGGGGAGAGGGTGGGACAAATAGGAATCTCTTATATTTTATACACAACATTTCTGTAATCTAAAGCGTCTTTAAAAATTAAAATTAAAAATTAAAAAAGAAATTTATTACTTTTCATGGCTGAATGATATCCCTTTGTATATAGGTAACACAATTTGTTTACCCATGCATCTATTGCTGGCTCACAGTTTGCTACCATCTTTTGACAATCGTGAATAATGCCACTATAAACATTGGTGTTCAAATATCTGTCCGAGTCCCTGCTTTCAATGCTTTTGGATATATACCTAGAAGAGGGTTTCCAGGTCATGTGGTTATTCTATACATAACTTTCTGAAGAACTGACAAGCTGTCTTCCACAGTAGCTGCACCAATTTACATTCCCACCAACACTAAATGAGTGTTCTTATTTCTCTACATCTTGTAAAACACTTGTAATTTTATTTAAATAGAATCCATTCTATTGGGTGTGAGATGGTATCTCATTATAGTTTTGATGTGTATTTCCCTAAAGGCTAAAGATGTTGAGCATCTTTTCATGTGCTTTTGGCCATTTGCGTATTCTTTGGAGAGCTGTATACTGAAGTCCTTTGCTCATTTTTAATTGGGTTATGTGTCTTATTGTAGTTGTGCTATAGGATTTTAAAAAATATTCTGAATTTTAAACCCTTATCTAATATGTCGTTTACAATATGCTTTTCCATTCTGTAAGCAGTTTTTTTTTACTTTCATGTTCAAGTTATTTGATGCACAGAACTTTTTAATTTTTTGAACTTCCATTTTCTATTTTTTCTTTAGTTGCTTGTGCATTGAGTGTGAAGTCTAAGAAATCATTGTGTAACATATGGTCCTGAAGATGCTTCCCTATGTTTTCTTCTGGTAGTTTTATAGTTGTTTCTTATATTTAGGTCTTTGATCCATTTTGATGGTGTTAAATAGGAGTCCTCCTTCATTCTTTTGCATATAGACATTCAGTTTTCCCAACACCATTTATTGAAGAGACTATTCCTTCCTCATTGAGTGGACTTGGCACTCTTGTCAAAAAGAAGTTGGTCATAAATGTGAGGGATTGATTTCTGAACTCTCAATTCATTTCCATTGGTCTATATGTCTGTCTGTATGTCAGTACCAAGCTATTTTGATTCCTGTATCTTTGCAATAGGATTTAAGATTGGAAAGTGTGAGTCCACCACATTCTTTCTTCTTTTTCAAGATGGCTTTGCATATTTGGGGCTACTTACCCTTCTGTATAAGTTTGATGACTTGCTTTTCCATTTATGCAAAGAAGGTTGTTGGAATTTTTATTGAGATTGCATTAAATCTGTAAATCACTTTGGGGAGAATTGATATCATAACAATATTTATTCTTCCAATCAGTGAAAATACTTTTCATTTATTTAAGTCTCCTTTGATCACTTTTATCAATGATTTGTTGTTTTCTGTATATGAGTCCTTTACATAGTTGGGTAGATTTATTCCAAGATATTTGATTATTTTAGTTACTATTGTAAATAGAATTTTTTTCTTGAATTCCTCTTCAGGTTGTTCATTACTAACATGTAGAAAAACTACTGATATTTGCACATTGTTCTTGTACTCCACCAGTTTTATTGAAATCATTTATTAGTTCTAAGAGCTTTGTTGTGGATTTTTCAGGAATTTCTGTATATAGGATCATGTCATCTGCAATAGGTAACTTTCACTTCTTAATGCTTAATGCTCTGGTTAGATCTTTCAGTATAATATTGAATAACAGTGGTGACTGTGGGAATCCTTATTATTATTATTATTATTTTGGTCTTAGAGGGAAAGCTTTGTCTTTCATGATTTTAATGTTAGCAGTGAGTTTTCCATATATGCCTTTTATCATGTTGAGTAAGTTTCTTTCTATTCCTAGTTTTCTAAGAATTTTATCAAGGAAGAGTGCTGGATTTTGTCAAATGCCTTTTCTGCATCAATTGGGATGATCATATTTTTCATCTGTTCTATTAAAATGGTGTAATATTAATTGATTTTCTTATGTTGAACTACCTTGCATACCTGTCAAGACTCCCACCTGATAGGGGATATTAGTGTGATTTTCTTTTCTTGTGGTAACTTTATTTGGTTTGCCATAATGGTGGTTTTGACCTCATAGAATGAGTTAGGGAGTATTCCCTCCTCTTCAATTTTTTTTTTAAATCAGAGTTTGGGCAGGATTGGTGTTAATTCTTGTTGGAATGTTTGTTAAAATTTGCCATTGAAGCTATCTAGTCCTGGGCTTTTTTTTTTTTTTTTTGGAGATTTTGATGACTGATTCAATCTCTTTACTAGTTATTGGATTGTTGAGATTTTCTTCTTTAGTCAGTGTAGGTAGATTGTGTTTCTGAGAATTTATCCATTTCATCTAGGCTATTAATTTGTTGCTTTACTGTTATGCATACTATCCTCTTATTTTGTTTCTATGAGGTCAATAGTAAGATCCTCCTTTTTGTTTCTGATTTTAGTTATTTGTATCTTCTGTCTTCTTTGTGTTTTTAAGTCTAGCAAAAGGTTTGTAAATTTTATTGATCTTTTCAAAGAACCAACTGATGATTTTGCTGATTCTCACTTTTTAAAAAAATTCTATATTCCATTTATCTCCATACTAGTCTGTGCTATTTCCTTCCCTTTTCCTTGCTTTGGTTTTAGTTTGCTCTTCTTTTTCCAAATCTTTAAGTTGTAAGTTTAGGTCTCTAAACTGAAGTTTTTTTTAGTGTTAGCATTAGAACTACAAATTTCCCTCTCCTCACTATCTTTGCTGTCTACCATTTTTTTGTTGTGTTTTGTTTTCATTTTCATTTTCCTCAAGATATTTCCTAATTTCTCTTGTGATTTCTTTTTTTGTCCCATTGGTTAATTAAGCGTGTGTAGCAAGAGCACTAAAAGCTTCACCTACCATTTTATCATTTGCTTTTCCTTGATTCAGCTCTTGCCCTGTTAATGCAACTCTTTAGGTTTTTTCTGGAGCATAGAGGAAAATAACTCCGCCAGTTTTTGCTAGTTCAAAAATTCTGTCAGTGGATGGCACCCAGGAACATCTTACACTACCATCTTGATCAACTGGAAGTCCCAAGTCTTTGATTATTTGATAAGTTATTTGCTAACTCTGATAGTTAAATATTGAAAAATAATTGACTATTTCATTCATGTTCATTTTTCATTTTTTCTATTAAAGGTTTAATCTTTTTATTATCATTATTATTTTTTGGTTCCATTATTTGCTGAGCCTCAGTGTTCTTATCTGCAACAAGGGGTTCTTCATGGGGTTTTTATTTTGATAATTTCATAATATTATATAAGATTTGGAGAAACTTATTAGTATAATGTTAAAGTTATCATAGCTAATATGATGACGAATTGAATGCTTAAGTATTACAGTCTGTGCTCCTTCCAAAATATAGCTGTATAATAAATTATGACAATCACTGTATGTTATTATAAAAAATGAACTAGTTTTTCCATGTATCTTTCCTAGAAATTCATTTAAGCAATGTGGTAGATTGAATTATCTACCCCATTTTAGACATGTTCTCAATCTTAATCTACATTTCTGTAGGTGTGAACTCATTGTAAACAATATCTCTTGAAGAAGTTATATTTAGTTAAAGTTGACTCAACTGAATGAGAGCAGGCCTTAATATGGTTTACTGGAGTCCTTTATAAACGAAGAAATTTGACTGAGGGAAAGCCAAGAGGAATGCTAGAAGCTGGAAGTCAGGGAGAACCCAGAAAAAGAGAAAGGAAAGGACATCGCCATGTGACCTAGGGCAGGCATAAAAGCCAAGGAACCCCATAGATCACGGGCAGCCCAGCAACAGAATGGTACATCCTATGGGAAGAATGCCTAGTATTGCTGACACTTAGATTTTATTCTCACGGTTTTGTAGCTAGAACAAAATTAAGGCTTTAAGGTGCTGAGGAGTTGAGGCTTTAAGGGTGAACATGTACCAGGGGATTTTATAATATATGCACATAACATATATCACTCCAATAATATCAAACATCAAGTTTTCAATGTCCTTTCATAGGTGAATGGCTAAACAAACTGTGACACATCCTTACAATGTAATACTACCCAAAAATAAAAATGAACAAACTATTGATACACACAACAACTTGGATGGATCTTAAGGGCATTGGGCTAGGTGAAAAAGATAATTTCAAATGTTATATATGATTCTACTTATATAACATTATGGAAATGATCAAATTATAGTGATAGGAAACAGATTAATGGTAATCAAAGGTTAATGCTCTGAGGGAGTATATCACTGTAAAGGAGTAGTGTGGTAGCTTGGAGCTGTGAACCTCAGGAAAACATGTTCTTAAATTTAACCCATGCCTGTGGACCCTTGTAAATAGAAACTTTGGATGAGGTTACTTCAGTTAAATGGAGGCACAACTGAATCAAGATCAGTGTTAATCCTGTTACTGAAGGCCTTATTGGAAAGGCCACAGAAAGAGAGAAAGCCACAAGTTGCAGTCAAAAGCTGGGAGTCAATGGAACCAAGGAACCAGGAGAGGCTGCCATGTGCATTGCCAAGTGACAGAAACGCTAAGGACCAAGGAGCACAGCAGCCAGCCCCAGAATACCACAATCTTCTGGAAGAAAGTATTGCCTTCCTCCTAGCCTGAAAATTGTAAGCCAATAAATTCCTGTTGTTTAAGCCAACCCATTGTATGGTATTTGTGTTTAGCAGGAGGAACCTAAAGCAGGTAGTTAGAAGGACTTTCTTTGGGGTAATGGAATGGTACTGTATCCTGACTATGGTTGTTACATTAATCTACACCTGTGAAAAAATTTAATAGAACTATATACACACACACACACACACAAAGTGATTGTGAAATCCAAATAAGGTCTATAATTTAGTTAATGATATTGCACCAATGTCAATTTCCTTATTTTGATCATTGTACTTTGGTTATGTAAGATGGCATCGTTGGGGAAGCTGGCAGAAATGTACACCAGAATGCTTTGTACTATATTTGCAACTTATATGTAAATACATATTTTAAAAACACAATACTTGAGTGATATATTTTCATATAACATTATTCATAAACATTGTTCCATGTACTTCTATAGCCTTTAAGAGTGTCATAAATGATGAACACTGATAGATAGTTTCATCAAGGTAGCGACTGTGCGTATTTTTTCAGGACCCTTTCTCCAACACCTATTGCATTTCCTGGAATATAGAAGACACTCACTAAATGCTTCCTGAATTAATATATTAATGCAAAAATTCCATTAAGCATGTGTATGTGTGAAAATGGTAAGCTAATTACATCTTGTAATTTTAGATTGTTTCTAACTTCTGCCAATATAAATACTGTCATCACAAAGAACATTATCATTTATTTTGTTAATTCCTTACCCTTACTTTTTTTAAATTTAATTATTTCCTCTTTATTCCAAGTGTTATTTCTTAATTTCCAATTATGTAAGATATTCTTGGTGACTAGATTATTTGTTTTTATATATTTTTTGGTTTATGATCAGAGATGTGGCCTGTATATTATTTAGCTTTTA
>PVKH010008306.1:0-19570 GCA_004027955.1 Chaetophractus vellerosus | reverse complement strand
ATCTGTGGTGGTTTGAAGTTGTAAGTACCCCCAGAAATTCATATTCTTAAATCTAATCCATTCCTGAGGGTGTGGACCCATTGTAGGTAGGATCTTTTCATGAGGCTACTTCACTTAAGGTGTGACCCACCTCAGTCAGGATGGATCTGAATCCTATTACTGGAGTCCTTTATAAATGGAATGAATTCAGCTATGTGAGAGAGAATGCCACAAAAGCAAGAAGCCGAAATCACGAAACCCAGGAGACACTAGCAGACACCACCAAATGCCTTACCGTGTTACAGAGGAGCCAAGGGTCACCAACAGCCAGCCACACAATGCCAGTCTTTGGGGAGAAAGCATTGCCTTGACGATGCCTTGATTTGGACTTTCTTTTAGCCTCAAGACCGTAAGCTAATAAATTCCTTTTGTTTAACCCGACTCGTTTCATGGTATTTGTTTCAGCAGCCTAGGATATTAAAATTCCATCTAGGGAAGCAGATGTGCCTCAAGTGATTGAGCTCCCGTCTACCACATGGGAGGTCCCAGGTTGGGTTCCCTGGGCCTCCTGGTGAAGGCAAGCTGGCGCACCAGGCAGGCACGGCGAGCTGTAGCAGCAAGATGACACAACAAAGAGACACAGAGGAAAGACAATGAGAGACACAACAAACCAGGGAGCTGAGGTGGCTCAAGCAATTGAGCACCTCTCTCCCACATCACAGGTCCCAGGATCCGTTCCCTGTGCCTCCTAAAGAGAAGACGAGCAGACACAGAGAGCACACAGCAAATGGACACAGAGAGCAGACAACAAGCACAAAAACAATGGGTGTGTGTGGGGGGGGTAAATAAAATAAATCATTTAAAAAATAAACTACATCTAACCTAGTACTTGGCACATGCTAAGTACATGATGAATAATTTTTTAATAGATCAATGAGCTTGCCAGAAGGAGCAAATGAAGGAGAAGGAAGAAAGGAATGAGATTCGTCCATCAGGATATAAGGAGCCAAGAATGATAAAAAATGGGAAAGCTGTCTCAGAGTGCTCAGGGGAGAATACGCCTCCTCACCTTTTATTGCCTAACCTAAATGCTCACTCCACCACACTGATCCAGTCCTAGAACTGGATCACAAGCAAAACAATGCAGCAAGTAGGGCTTTTACTAGCACGTCCTCTAATTTCCACTTCTAGGCCTTCTCCCTCCCATTTCTACTGCTTATTCTCTCTCTTCTCCCCACCACCCAGAGTCTTGTAGATTCACATTTCCACTGATAATTAATCTCCATCTCCTAAAACGCTGTGCGCAGTCAGTTGACACCAAAGGATCTGAAAACCAATTCATACTAAACTGAAAGTGGCTGCTAAGAATTCACTATTTTGAAGATTATTTCTTGATCTCTCCGATCTCATACCACCCAGGCAGTCTGTTTCATGGAAAGGTAAGAAAAGCTCTGTCATTAGCAAACTAATACCAAAAAGGGCAAAGTAACCTTCCCCTAAGACGTTCATGGAAGAGATTTCCTTACATAGCTGTTTATTGTCTCCATCTGGCCCAGAGAATGGTTTTTTGATCATGCAGCCACCTTTATCTTCTGGTCATAGGCTTTTGTTTAGACCGTGGTCCTAGAAAAAAAGTATTTGCAGGGAAGTCTTGCCTCTATTTCATCTAAAAAAAATAAGGTTTAAGTTTAAATCAGAGCAAATTTGACTGGAAAGTGAAGACCACAGTCATCTTGATCACAGAGAGTGTTCACACCTTGGAAAGGATTTTGGAAGTAAAATGATCTTCTTCCAGTGATTACCTTTGCAAACGATTATTTCTGGAGCTTTCATCAATGGAGTGCCTTGTTGTGACTACTTAATTGCTGCCTGAAACACAGATACCTGATTTTCTGTTTTCATTTTAATGTAATTCTTTGACACTAGGAATATTTACATAAATAGGTTGTCTTTTGTGTTACTAACAGGGGCCAATGAGAAATTATTCCATTTGGTGGGAGATGTTGCTGGTGAATAAACTGAAAGGTTGAATGGGCAGCAGGGCAGCCATAGACATTTATACACGGACACACACACTCTCTCTCACACACAGAAACTAAAGATGCAACAGTTCCACGGTGTCTGAATTCTCAGCCTGAATTTGTAAAGCTTAAAGAAATTATGCATCGATTTCTCACACACAGGTTAAAAAGTGCCTTCAGGGCAGGGACCTCCACCCCCACCCCAATCCACCCACTAGGTGTTTTAATATGTAATTGGAGAGCATGTAAAATAAATGGAAATGTCATTTGGCTTGTAACAAAAGACCTAAATCATAATGGATTATTGAGCGACATCTTGTGGTCAAAGGTGAGCATGAGACTTGTGGAAAGCCCGCTTGGCTTGCCAGCTTGTGTGACACCGCCTCACATCTGGCTTTTGATAACGTTAATAAGGGGCTGTGCAGGGTTATCAATGCAGCCTTATCATTATGCCACCTTAAATTTTTTTGTGAATGAGCGTATTAACTTATAATTAATATCATGCATTAATGTAAATGTATCCATGTACGCAAATTTAATCAGCGCCTTTCCTCTTTCATAATATTTTAATAATAGAACACTAAAGGAGACTCACGAGATATAAAGTTAAATGAGCAGTGTTTATAATCTAAGCCAATTCCGCAGAATTTGAAAATCAGTGCTACCCTGTAAGATGAACTATGAAACCATTCAGTAATTCCCTAAATGAAGTCCTTTTTCTCTTTATTATACATATCCATAAGGAAAGTGAGAGACTGTTCCTCCTTGGCATCTGTCCTATGTCCCATAAAAGTGGATTTTGATTAATATATGAAATTATAAACTAATTGACCTTCATAAATAGAGAGAGAATACAAAGTAGCTATATAGCCATTAGACTATTTCTACAAGACAGCAAAACAGCCAGTCAACTCTCAATTCAATTTCAAAAATCAATTCACTCTTTTAAAGTCATGCAGATTTTACCAAATTTCCCATTTGGGGTAATATTTAACCACCATGGTACCATAAGCAAAAAACTCAATAAAGGCAGCATTTGAGCTATTAAGTCAAAAATTGATATTTAGTTTATTTTTACTTACTCTAATGGGGAACAAATAATTCTCAAAAAAATTACTGGAGAAATTCAATAACAATTCTAATAAATTCCAGTAATTCTATCAAATTTTATATCACCTTTAATTCAAAATATTAATATATGGCTCACAAATCTCAGTATAAGCTGGCAAGTACATCTTGCCTTTCACCAATTTACTGTATATCCTTGGGCAAATTGCTTAGCCTTTCTGTGGGTCTTTAATACTTCACCTGAATAAGGAGAAGGCATTTCATCTCTTATACTGCATATTTAAAATTATTTAATTTCTGACATGAAAATGCCATTCAAAACAATAATTTGCTATATATATCAGACAATGTCTAATCAGGAAAACAGAAACCACACAAGTATTTAAAACAGAAGGAATTGAGTGCAGGGCATTGGTAACAGCCGTGATAGAAAAGCTGAGAGACTCAACAGCAAATGGCAAACAGTGAGGCCACCCAAAGATTAACAATAGCAGGAAGCAGTTACCATCCCTCAAGTAGAGGGACAACTGGTGGAGGCAAAGGAGACATCCCTGAGCCACTGAGGAAAAGGATGAAAATTCCTCAATTTTTCCTTCCTCCCACAACCCAAACTCCCCCATGTCCCCCTAAAAAAAAAACAAAAAACCTGCTTTGTAATATTTGCCAATTTCTGTAGCGTAAATTTCAAGCTACTACATGTACACTCACAGAATGCAAACTTGGGAAAAGATGCACAATAGCACATTGTTATGTACTGTTTCCCCTTACAGATAGAATAACAACCTTAAGAGCAGAGATAGTTGAGAAAGGTGTTAAAATAATTAGGCAGTAATGAATTTTGAGTATGTACTATTGTTGTTTTTAATGTAATGTATGTGATTGTAAGGTTAGACAATTTTTAGTAATGGCTCTGTTAACAATCATGTATCAGGATTCCTTCACATTTAATAATTGGCTCTCATGCACTGATATGAGCCAAGTTTAGCAAATTTCATGAGCCCGGGGGAAAAAACCCAAAAACCTAAAAGTGGTCCACCCTTGGGAGGGATATAGCTCAAATGGCTGAGCGCCTCCTTCCCATGTACGAGGCCCAGGTTCCATCCCCGGTACCTCCTAAAAACAAACAAACAACATAAAAAACAAATCTCATTGGGGAGTGGATAGTGGATGTAGCTCAGTGGTTGAGCACCTGCTTCCCAAGTACAAGGTCCTGGGTTCAATTCCCAGTACCTCCTAAAAAAAAAAGAAGAAGAAAAAAGTGGTCCACCCATTATGATACAGAGCAGAGCAGGGGAAGAGCAAGGAATGAAATGGAAGGCAAACCAATCCAGAAATGGTATACCATAAATCAACATAAACCAAACAAATTAAGAAATATTTCAAGCTATCCAACAAGAGGGAATTTAGCATCTCTGTGCCTGAATTCTTGCTAAATTCCTGGTTGGATGGATGATTAGAGTCATAGAATTTTCCCAGAAGAAAATACATTTTGGTTGGTCCCAATGTTATCATTTGGAGTTTTCTTCTTTATTGTCTTCTTTTCCCCTTTATTTACAATTGTCTTTTAGAGGAAAAACCCCAGACCATCACAGACCAAGAAGTGGAAATTGTACCAGTGATTTTTTGTTCTAATGCAATTTTGACTGATTTCTTTCTATACAGAATTTTTTCTCAAACTAATTCATCAAGATGAATCTATGGTGGAAGACCTAGTAATTGAAAGGATTCAAAATGCTTAGAGAAGCCAAGAGTGTATCTGTATATGGTGTGTTTTTCTTTTATAGACTTGGGGGATGTAACTTACCCTCACAGGATCTTGGTTTCCTCATTTATGAAAGGAGAAATGAGGGGAGACTAATTCGATTAAATCTAAGATCATTTCTAGCAGTGAAGTTCCATGATTTTATTATGTTGTATGTGAATTCAGGTTGAATATTTTATTCAATTTCTCCTGCTTTTTACAAGTTTTTTCATTTACCCACCCACTGTAACTGACATAGATCTCTCCTTTTGATCAAAAGCACAAGCCAAGAAAATGCAAAAATAGAAAAAGCAATGAAAGATGGTGAGTGATTCCACTAACAATCAGGAATATTTTCTAAATGGCCACATCTTGGGAAACCCTGATCCAGCTTATTTTCTGGGAACTAATGATTGGCTGAGATGAGTTGCTGATAAGCCACAAAGCCAAGGACCATTAACACTTGATTGTCACTAATTCTGAGTCAATGTCCCATTTCAAAGTCATTAGTGGTATTAACAACTGAAAAAGCACACACACACACACACACACACACACACACACAAAGGGAAAAGAAAAAAAGAAATACCACATTAGAATATTCTTAAAATAACATATTATTATTGGAAATATGGAAATAATTTCCATGAAAAGCCTTTATTCAGTAAACACCTCTTCAGAGATGTGTGTAAATTCTATGCTAAGCATTATATAAGATACAAAGACACAAAACAGAAAATACAACTTCTACCCTCAATAAGTTTGTATTCTATACAATATTATGTTCACATGGATGTATAATTCCCTAGCATTGATGATCTTGTAAAAAAAAGTTTAAATTATGTAACAAACCAACCAGCCACAAAAGCCTTAAATACATCACACATCTACTTAAATCAATACATTCTTTCCATCCTATATTCAATAAGTGTTTGAGAATCTCCTAAGTTACAGTCACTGTGTTAACAAAGCCTGCCGTTTAGTGAAGGTACAAACAAGAAGCCCACTGAGAGCTACAAAGAAGTGACAATTATGGCAGTGCATGGAAAGGCTTCCTGATTCAAATATAAGGCAGAATTGTTGCCATGGTGGTCATCTGCTGTTTTTGCCTGCCCAACATCCTTTTCCTCTCTTTAAGCATATTACCTAATTTCCCTTTGGGGGGCTCCCCTATTCCTTGCAACTGGGGAATGTTCCCCTTAACTGCTGAGAGCACACTCTGCTCATGGCGTGGATCTGTGACCCAGGCCACCCAGGAGGCATTTTCTCCCAGCAATCGTGAGTAGAGTGTTATAGACTCAATGGTTGGGGCTTTCCCATGGCAGAACCTTGAAAAGTCAATGCATTAATTCCTACCATGCAGATTCCTAGAGCTGCCCTCATTCCTGTCCCAAGTCCTGGGTTTTAGCTTTTCTATTATAACCTTATACTACCATGTAACCTTCCTTCTTAGTATAATAAATGAGAGTCTGTTTCTCTAACAGATTCTGATTCCCAGTAGAAGCTCTAAGCTGAGCCCAAGAGATGTTGCTGCTCTACTAAAGGGATGGCTAGAGATGATAATAACATGACTTAGTGTAGTGGGAATGGAAATAGAGAAGTTGGGAAGTTAGACTCAACAGAACATGGAGGGTAATTGTTTGTTGGGGGCAGGTAATAGGGAGGAGTCAGAGTTAACTTCCAGTCTTGAATTCGGCTGACTTAGTAGGAATGGTTCCATTCACTGAAACGACCATTCTAGGGAGCAGAGGTGGATCAAGTGATTGGGTGCCTGGGTTTGGTTCCTGGTGCCTCCTAAAAAGATGAACAGAGAGCAGACAGCAAGCACAAACAATGGGGGGGGGGCGGCATAAATGGAATAAATAAAGATGATAGTCCAGAACAGATGCCCCAAGATATATCAACATTTTAGGAGAGGCAAAATGGGCCCTGGTAGAAACAGCCATAGAAACCAGAGGATACTGAGAACATTGTGATGCTATGGAGGCCAATGTAAGAAAGTATTTTGGGGGAAAGGGGGGAGATAGACAACGCTGTCAAGAGATCAAGAAAGATAAGGATTGAGAAGCATATTGGATTTGACACAAGGAGGTTATGGGTGACTTTGGCCAGAGCAGTAGGAACAGAAATGGAACTGCAGTAGGTTGGGAGTGAATAAAGGAAGCAGAGATAGAAGTGTGGACAACACTTTCAAAAAGTGTGGCTAGGAAAAGACAGAAACAACTTAAGTACCCATCAACAGATGGATGGGTAAACAAAATTTTATGGTATATCCATACAATGGACTATCATTCAGCCTTAAAAAGAAATAAAGTTCTGATTTATGTGAAAACAGGGATGAATCTTGAAGACCTGTTGACTGAAGTAAGCCAGACCCAAAAGGACATATTGTCTGATCTCACTGCTGTGAAATAATTAGAATAAGTAAGTTCATAGCATCAGAAATTAGAATACAGGTTACCAGGGGCCGACTGGAGGTAGAGAATGGGGAGTTAGTACTTAATTAGTATAGAGTCTCTGCTTGGGGTGATGGAAAAGTTTTGGTAATGGATGGTGGTGATGGTAGCACAACATTGTGAATATAATTAATACCATACCACTGAGTTATATATTTGAATGTAGTTAAAGGGGGGAATTTAGGTTGTGTATATGTTACTAGTACAAATTTTTTTTTTTAAATCTTAGGAATATACAACACAAAGTGTGAACCCTAATGTAACCAGTGGACTGTAGTTAATACAATTATAATAGCATTCAGTTGTTAACAAAAATATTACATTAATGCAAAGTGTTAATAGGGAAAACTGTGGAAGGTTATATGGGAAGTCAGTATTTTCCACATGATTTTTCTGTAAACGTACAACTTCTCTAATAAAGAAAAAAAAAAGGTGGTTGGGAATGGAATGTAGAGCTGTGGGGGGCGGGGGGTGAGAGATTTAAAGGAACTTGTTTGAAAAGATAGATTTGTCTTGAGTATGTGGAAATGTTGAAAAAGGACAAATAGAGAGGAAAGGGTTACAGGTACAGGAGAGGAGGGATAATCAAAGGACCAAGATCCTGAAACAGTTGGATGGGACGGGATCCAAGATACAGGTGGAAGAACTACCCTGGAATGAAGGAGAACAGAAATAGCAGCACTTTTTTCAGCAAGGAGAAAGGAAGAAGGGAGAGTTGTGGAGGTTAATTCACAGCCTAGAGATGGAATATTGAAGAAATTCTTGTCTAGTGGCTTCTAGTTTCTCTTAAGAGGCAAGAAAGTCATCTTCTGAGAGCCCGGGTTTGTTTCTGTAAGATTACTGAGTGTTCCACCTTCAAAACCTGTGAGAGGCTCTTATTTCTGAATCCAGATCCTTTCCTCCACCTCCAGTTTGAACTCTCACCCTCACCTCATAGCACCCTGTTCTTCTGGAGAATCAATCAAGAAGCAACAAGCAATGAAATGGAGCAATGTGAGCCCTTCTCACATCAGCCTTCTCTTGCCTTAGAGTTTCTCTATGTTTGTCCTGTAGTAATTTAGGGAAGATTTTCACCAGCAAAGGGATGTACTAAAGATCTGTTTTTCTCCTGACTATTTACCGTTACCCTACATAGACTTCTGATAAAAATGAACTAGTATAATAGCAAGGAGATGACACTGATTCCACGGTATTATGAGAATTAATTCATTTATTTAACAAATATTTGTTGTGTGCCTATGTGCCAGGCACTGTACTAGGCATAAGGAATTTAGCAATAAATAAGGTAGAGTCCCTGCCCTCATGGAGTTTATATTCAATGATTGGCAGCCAGACAATTATCACATAAGTAAAACAAGATGGTTTCCAGTAGTGGTAAGAGCCGTGAAGAAAATACATCAACATGATAAAGACAAAGTGAGGCAGAAGAGGGATAAATTTCATAAAGTGGTCAGGGAAGCCTTCTCTCAGGAGAGGATCTTTTAAAATATATTTTTATTACAGAAGTCATGAACTTACAAAGCAATCATGCACACGTGTGGAGTTCCCACACAACACCCCTTTGCCAACACATCACACCGTTGTGGAATATTTGTTACAGATTATGAGATAACACCATCAGACTAATACTACTAACTATGGTCCATAGTGTACATTTGGTATATTTTTCCATACCCCTTATTAACAACACAGGACCTCTTTGGCATTGATGCAAGAATATTACAATATTGCTGTTAGCTATAGTCCATAGGTTCAAGGAGGGGATTTTTAAGCTGACACCTGAAATGTAAAAAGAAAAGAGCCATTCAACACTCTAGAGTCTAGAGTCTACAGGAAGATCTTTGTTGGCAGCTGGCAAAGGTCTTCAGGCAGGATGGGCTTATCTGGTTGAAAGGAAGAAAGACCAATGGGGCTGAGGCAAAGTGAAGAAGATGAAGCTGGAGAACAAAACAAGGGCAGATCCTATAAGCTGCTGAACATCAGGGTAAGGAGTATTTCTTGCTTATTAAAATGGACAGCCACTGGAGGATTTAAGTAGGGAAGCAAAGTGATCTGATTCACATACTACAATATACAATAAACTTAACCTCCAACCTGAAACTTGAATGGATCGTGTTTTAAAAGGTTAAGTTGAAATATATTTAAGAGTTTACTATCAGCCATTCAGCCTCCTGTGCCTCACTTGCTGAAAATTTTTCATTCTATTTTGAAGAAAAATGAAAACTCTGAGCAATAGCATGCTGTGTATCTCACCATCCATCTGATAAAAAATGTAAGGCATAATTATATTAGGTCTTTCACCATGCCCTCTCCACCTAAATTATTTGATAAACTCAAGGAATTATTAACAGAACTCTTAAAACAATGGCCTTCAAAGATTGTTTAGAGATTTACATTGTACCTAAAAACCTACTAAGAATACTATAACATTCGCTTGGTACTCTTTTTTATTTTAAAAATTTGAATTCCAAAATCTTAAGTCCCTTGAAATCCTTGTTAATTAATATTAGACTTACTCATTTTCACTTAGTTTTTTGACATTCAATATTTAAATTCTAAAACCTAATGAATGATAAGCATTTTCAGATATTACAGTGAGTAATTATTAGGAATCCAAAATACACAAACCATTAAAATTATTACAACTCCCATATTATCTCATAAAAATAGAGTAAAAACAACTGACTGCAAAAAATCTAGACTGTGACCATATTTTATATTAATATAACAGGAAAGAAAAGAATGTCATTATAGCTTTTCAGGTTCAACATTTTGATTAATGGCTTGAAGGAAGGCATTAATATCAGACTGATCTAATCTGCAAATGAAACAGAACTGAAAAAAATAAATACTAAATAGGACAGAAGAAGCAAATTCTGAAAGCAGAACAATGGACAGGACTGATGTGCCAAATCTTATCAGATGGAAATTAGTAAGACTATAAACAGGTAGGTTGGGGGAAGATATGTCTCCATTAAAAGTCACTATACAAAGTTATATACTAGAGCTCTTAGCTGTAAGTTCAGTGGTTCAATATACTGTTATATGAAGTTAGCAGAAAAATTTCAGTGTTTTAAATAAGGAAAGCAGTGAACTCCTTCTACTGTTCACTGACTAGATCTTAGGGGCCAAGGGTGATGATCACAAACTGAAATTCATGCAAGCAAGATCAAAAGCTTGGCAAAAAGTCAAATGAGAAGAAAAGACACGAGGATGCTGGGCTGGAAAAGCAAAGAAATGAATGAGAATTGGATAGTGTCCCTTTCAGTGCTGTAGAAATCCCAAGTAGGAGAGGAATAAAAAATCCCGTTATGCAGTCCTAGATGGCAGCCCTAGCACCAATGGGTGCAAGTGACAAGGAGATGGATTATGAATCAATATAAGTAAAAACTTTCTAACAATTAATTAGGTAGGTGATAAAATGGACGTACTCCCTCAGTCCATACAGTTCTCTAATACATGAATCATTCAAACTGAGACCAAACACCCAGACTCAAAGATACTGTTTGTGTGAGGTTTTACATACATTATCAGAGCTTAATTGTTAACATGATAGTATTGTGTGGTAAGAAAAAGCCCTCAAGATACTGCAGTCATTGCTGTATATTTATTCTAGAAGGCAGAGATTGAAAGGCAATTCCAGTTATGTTGCAAAATTAATCAGTGGACATACTTTCCATAATACTTCTCCACAAGTATTTTAAGAAATTAAGTGCCTCCACGATTATGAAAGCCACACAGGTGATATTGCTGGAAACCAGCTATGAGTTTGAGTATGGCTCCTTCCTGGAGATGTTTCCACCTTCATTATTTGTGTTGAATTATTTGTAAGCCATAAAAATGTATTTGCTTCCAGGTAAGAAAATAAATTGGAGAATTTACTCAAAAAGGTAACCACTGACCCTTTGGTCATGGGCTCAAGGTGAATAGTTGACTACATCTGAAGCCATGACACCTGGTCATAAAAGATCCAGAGTTCAAATAAGCCTGGTTAATCAAGCTCTAAAGCAGCATTTCCTAAGCTGATATCAATATTAACAAGAGAAAGAGAAAAGGGTCCGTGTTTTTAGAAGCACTATGCCAATATGAAACTAAACTAGCTTCCTTTTGAAGGATTTCTCAGAGCTTTTAATGTTTCCTGTGAAGAGGGCCTAAGCTATGTAGGAAATATATCCTATGTTCAGAACAAGGCACCTCAAGACACAATATATACTTCTAAGTACCAATACTAGAAAGTAGAGAATGGAAGGCAATTTCAGTTATGGTGTGTCAATAATCAGAAGCCAAGTGGTAAACTTAACAACCAGCTCTCTGGAGAATGAATATTTGCATGTATGTACATATATAATTTTATCATAAATTTTACTCATGTAAATGATATAAGCAAATAAAATATAATATGTTTACAAATAATATGTTTACAAATAATTTTACAATATTTACAAATTGTTTTTGCAATCGTTTTACAAATAAAATATATGATCTTCTTCATTATAAATTACATATAGCTAATTAATTCTCATAGACGGTTTCCTTGATTTTTGCCAAAGTCTTATATCATTAGCCAACCTGCAATTAATGAGCAAGCGTAGCTCCACCGTGAAGGCTGGTTGGTATTTTTGTTTCAATGATTAAGACAAACACGAAATGGAAAGAACTTCATTGATACAAGTGATTTTTTTTGTTGAATCAGATAATGGAAGACTATGTCCTCAATTTTGTGTGCTTTTCATAATGTTACAGCTAACTACACAATATACTTTTATTTTAATTTGCATTAATATTTTCTCCGTCACTTAAGTCTAGAGAATCAATCAATCAACAAGACAATAAATCCAAACCCTTGTTGGTAGTGTTTTCTAATTCCCAGGATATATATATTCTCACCATGCTAATTTCAGGCTACCAACATGAGATTGCTAAGCAGCGACATGACATTATATATTATTTTTACCATATAGATACAATGGACATAAATAACCACAAGAGCATAGATAATTAGAAAATGAATAAAATAAATAGGAAAGGAAAGTTTCTAAGAACTCATCTCCTTTGTTTTTAATACAATTACTTAATTATAAGTTTATATAATTTAATATTTAATAACAGCTGTGCTTAAGCAGCTCCCTAAATTCCTGAACATTTAAAAAGCAGTTCTCATCATATCAGAAACCTTTTTATTTCTGAACATCACTTCGATCTAGTATTCTCTGAAACTCACTTTAGGAAATATGTATATACAATTTTTATATAATAAATTCCCTTTCAAATTTACATTAGAACTCTATTAAATATAGCTCTTGACATATAGAAGTAACCTATCTGAATTGTTTGTGTTATGCCTCAATGTTTATGCTACAATGAACTGGTTAAATCAAAATAAAATGTTTATACAATCCATAGTATGCAAAAAAATTAAACAACGTGTCAGATCCATATATAAATCATATTTACAAAGCTCTATACCAAGAATGTCTTGCTGTTTCCGTTTAGGCAAAAAGTATAAAATACTTAAGTAGCAGCAGTTGCTTAAACTGATAATGAAAGAGAGCCATTAGAAATTCCCTTTGAAATGAGGCAAAAAGAAAAAAGTCTTGTTTCTTAATAGTGTTGAGTAATTTGTTCGTTTGAAGTTCAGAACAATCCTGCTGATTATTCATTCCTGAATTCAGATTATGGCAGTAGGGAGAGATCCGGGCAATGGGGGAGAATATAGAGAAAAACTTGTTGGATAGTCATCTGTCATTGCTACGGCTGGGTACCGTGAGCCAGGAAACCTACTGGTAGAAAGTGACCTTGGGGGATGGGGATCCACATTTATTCCTGTAAGAGGGGATTCAAAAGCAAGGTCTCTCTCATGAACAGTTTACTGGGGTCCACTGGCACCACTGGCTCTCATATTGGATTGTGGGAGGTGAGTGAACATTTCCCAGTAGCAAAGGCAAGACCCTGAATGCAGGGGAGAGAAACTCTCCTTTCTGAAAACCAACTCATTCATTGGTGAAGGGATCATATGAGAAATGCCTGTGGCCAAATGCTCTGTTTGGGAAAGACATTCATAAAACGATGGCATTTATTTCCTCTTCATGTTTATGTCACTCATCAACTCATCTTTTTCTGAGTACTTGGATGTCTCTTTTTTGAGTTCTTTTTCAAGGGAGGCGATTTCATGCAAAGGTACAGAGTTGACTATGTTTAGGTTTTCATAAGTTTCCTCCACACTTGGAGATTTTGATGATATCATTTTAACATGATTCTAGTCCTTCATATTCTTTCTTAATAAGGCTAAGCTTGTCAAGAATCTTACATCTTTCTTCGATTAGTTCAGCAAGTTTTATAGCAAGCTGTTTTCTTCCTCTTAAATAACAACCTACATTTAACTGATTAAAGACTTCTGAGCAAGCATAAAACAACTATGAAAAATGCAACAATTGCTAAACTTACCATGACCTCCCATGGAAAGCTATAGGTGTCAGGACCCAGTGTCAAATCTTTGGGCAATCCTGTTAAAACCCTGTACATCTTTTCAAAGATCAACCCCAAGTAAAGCTTTACTCCCTTCTACAGAGGCTCCTGGTCCCCAAACTTCCAGCATAACACCCCCCAGGAGCCATGGCCCCATCACACCAGTGAACAGAGGATACCCACACCACTACCACCAATGTATAGCATTTTCCAAGAATACAAATCCACATCTGGCAACTAGAACAACCTGAGCGAGGCTTGTTTAGAGGAAAGGACAAGTATGGAAAAGAACTCATTTGCTCATTCTATTGCCCAATGCTTCCACTTTTCTCTTCTTTTGAAATCAATATTTTAAAGAATAATGTACATAGGGAAAAGTGCACAAATACTATGTATGAAGTTTGATTAATTATCACAAACTGGACACTTCCATATAAATAAAAACTAAGTCAAGAAATCATACCTGTTCCCAAGGAGCCATGCTCATGTCCTTTTGAAATCATGACATCCTCTTCAAAGGTAACAAATATTCTCGTATCTAATATAATTAGTTTTAGGTGTGTTTGAACACACAATACACATTTTTTGGTCTAGTTTCTGTTGCCAAACTTGAAGTTTCTGTGATTAATCCATGTCACATGTAGCAGTATTTCTTTCATTTTCATTACTGAATGGAATTCCATGAACATATATTTATTCCATCTTTGATGAAGATTTGCATCATTTTCACCTTCTAATACAATAAAAATGTTACTGTCAACATTTTATATACCTCCTTATAAATATGTTCACATTTTTCTTGGCTATATTCCTAAGAATGAAATTGCTGTGGCAGAACCTAGGTATATCTAGTAGATACTGCCAGACAGTATCCCAAGTGATTAACTAATGCTCCTACCAGCAGTATATGAACATTTTAGTTGCTCCACACCCTCACCAAGCCTAACTAGTGTTAGTTTCTTTAATTTTGGTTTTCCTCATGGGCATTTATGATGTTTAGTCTCCATTTTCCTCATTACTAATGTATTTGAGCACCTTTCCATATCTTTATTGTGTACTTCTGCATCGTCTTTTGTGAAGGGCTGCTACAAGTCTCCTGCTCATTTCCCAGTGAACACAGATAACTCACTTTTTCTTTTTGGTTGGTAAGAATTTATTATACAAGCCCTTTTTTGGTTATCTGTGTTCCAAATATCTTCTCCCAGTACATCTATGGCTTGATTTGTTTAATAAGTGAAAATTCTCAGCCACTACCTCTTCAAATTTTGCTTCTGCCCCAATCTCTCTTCCCTTTCTAGGAATACATTTATGTTGTTGAACCTTTCCACAAGTCTCATAAGTGTCTGTTGTGGATTGAACTATGTCCCCCTAGAAAACATGTTTGTGTCCTAACCTCTTGTCCTGTAATTGTGAACTATTTATAAATAGGATCTTTAAAGATTTTATTAGTTAAGAAGTTAACTGGATTTGGAAAGGCCCTTAATCCAGTGTGACCAAAGTCCTTATAAGCAGAGGAAATTTGGACACAGAGACAGAGAGAGAGAGAGAGACAGCTATGTGATGGAGGCAGAGATAGAGTTATGACACAAGCTAAGGTACATCATGGATTGCCAGCAACCCAACAGAAGCCAAGGGAGAGGCATGGAGTGGATTCTCCACTTAAGAGGAAGCATGGCTCTGCCGACACCTTTATTTCAGACTCCCAGCTTCCAGAACCATGAGACAATAAATTAATGTTTTTAAAGCCAACTAGTATGTGGTCCTTTGTCACAGCAGCCCCAGAAAAACTAAGACATAATCTTGTACTGTTTTCTACATATTCTATCCTTTATTCTCTTCCCATTTCAATCTGCATATTTTCTTCTGACCCCTTTTCTATTTTATTTATTTTCTCTTCTCTATCTACTCTGCTGTAAAATTCATCCGTTGAGATATTTCCGTTAATGTACTTATGAGTTCTAAGGTTTCTTTGATTAATTTTATACTTTCTAGTTTTCTGCTGGAATTCTCCATCTTAACTTAATTCCTTGTAAAAATTAATCCTAGTTGTTATATCTGGATCTGTTCTGGGTCTGTTTCTATTGCCTATTTTATCCTCTTGGTTTCTGACCAAGTCTCATCTTCTTTTATGCCTAGTTTTTATTGTGATGCCAGACATTTTACATGAGTAAATGTAGATCTAATTGGAACCTCTAGATAATGTTCTCTTTTACTAAAGGGGTTTTACTTTTGCTCCTAACAGGCCACTAGTCTATGAGAGAAGATCATCTCAATACAATCAAACATCAACATGATTGAAAGCTGGACTTCAGACCTTGGGAGGGCTGGTCTATTTCTTATTCACCATTACTCCTAGGATCTGGCCCTTTGAGTTCTGAGGAAAAATTCTTTGGTGTTTAGCAGATCCCCTCCTTCCTGGTGGGCCCTAAACTTCAATTTTTTTCTCTTTAGCCTCATAAGATTGCTGAAAACTCTGCCCAGCTCTCACCCTCTTAGATGTGACCTTCAGAATCAGCAACTGCTTTAACAGGACGAGTGATGCCAAACCTGGTGATACCTCTCTTAGCTTTTCTTATTTGCAAAACATAGGCCCAACAAATTATTGACCTTAGTAGCTCTCTGGTACCTTCAACATTGTCCAGCTTCTTTTTATTCAATGGAAAGGTTTTCCAAAACAATAGTCTGTCATTGTCAGAAACAAAACTGCCCTGAGCTATTTTATTTTTCATGATACAAAACTATTTAATTTCACTAAAATATTACATAAATAATATTTTTAGTGAGAGCTTAATTATCTCTTAAAATCCTAGTTTAATACTTTGAAATACAACAATAAGAATGTGTGATTTTAAACTCAAGTTTATGTCAATATCTGTCTTTCTTAAAGACATACCTCAGAAAATTATGCCAATCCAAATGTAAAATCCATTCACTTGCTAAATTCTGACATGTTTTTCAACCTCATTCTCCAATCAAGCAAAGATTTGCATTATTTATCAAGCAAATGCTCATCTTCCCCGAGTTCAATCATTTGTTTCTGCAAACTAATTGGAAAGTGTTGCATTCTTATTTTAACAAAATTGTCTTAAACATGCATAATATTATTCACTGAGTCAGAAAATTTTCTTTCCAAGTTAAGTAGGCATATAGAATTTTTAAACCATATCCAGCAACAAAATCACATAACAATTAAACCTTTCCAAATGCCAGTTTTCAAAAAATGCTCTTTCGATAAGTATTTTTTGAAAAGAAGTTACGTTCTCAGAAGATATTTTTAAAATATCAGTCTCTTCAACATAAAAGTGATATTTTAATAGTAAATGAGAACGTAACATACTGAAGACAGCCACTTGTTATATTGAAGGTCTGCAAACTTGGAGCATTTGTGTGTTTGTAAAAAAATAAGCTATGACTCATTTTTTAGGTAATTTGCCACAGAATCAAGAATAAACTATGGGACCCAAAGATGGATGAGATTTGTAGTTAATAGTACAAATACAAGAATGTTCTTCTATGAACTAGAACAAAAGAATGTTATTACTACAAGGTGGTACAAATATTGTGATACATGGGAAAAATACAATTAATGTGACTATTGGTCTATAGTTAACAGCAATACTGAAATATTCTTGCATCAATGTCAAAGAAGGCGCTACATCAACACTAAGGGTCAATAATAGAGGAGTATGGGATATTTTCTTTTGGACTAAGGAAAGCACTCAAAAATTTACTGAGGCAATGACTGCACAACTCTGTGATGAAAGTGAGAGCCTCTGAGTGTACACTTTGGATAGAACGTAGAAGGCATGGGACTATAAAACACAGCAAACTATGTGGTGGAAGATGGACTGTGGTTAACAGTACAAATATGAGTGTTCTCTCATATACTAATACTAATACATGGTGCTAATAACAGGGGGTATGGAAAAAAATACCAAATGTACACTATGCACCATAGTTAGTAGTAATAGTCTGATGTTCTTTCATGGTCTTTAACAAATGTTCCATGACATTGTAAGGTGTTGGTGGAGGGGTGTTGTATGGGAATTCTGCACATTATACATGATTGTTTTGTAAGCTCACAATTTCTCTTATAAAAATTTTAAAAATAAATATGAAAATGATTTGAAAACAAACAAAAAAAAGAGAATAATCTATGGGGCCGAGCACAGTGAGATGCAATACTTAAAAGTCTTACTTTAAAAAAAAAACTACATCAATGACACCATGTTGCACTTTGTTCACATCTACCTTTAACTTCACTGCAGTGTTCCTGCCTATGAATACTGCAGTAAATTACTTTCATTTGAGGTTTTCTCTATATTTCCCCAGAATCCTTTTCATAATTCCAGTCAAAGAAGAAACACTTACCCAGCTTTTTCAGAAAAGAATGGCTTTATAGAAGTTAGTATAATGTTTTAAAAATACCTTATCTGATACATTCTTTTTAATGAATTACAAAAATATATATTTTCCCCTAATTAAAACAGAACCTAACAAATGCCATAAACTGAGACATGATAGAGCCATACAGACTTTGAGGCAGCTACATAGCAAGCATTCTATGTTTGTTCTAATACTTGTTCTTCAAATCATTAGCAGTGTTTTCTCTGGGCTTTCCAATGGTATATGTTGGCAAAGAAAGCATTTTAGCTTTTGCCATTTAGTTGCCAAGTATAAAGTCCGTCATTTTGACCATAACTGCAAGAATAAATTATTTCCCAATGGTACATGGAACCTTAGTTTTTTCCTATGAACATTGATTCACTCATTCAACAAATATACTGTTTATTAGATGCCTCATAATATTCAAGGCTCTGATGGTACAGCAGTAAACCAAATAGAAAAGTGATGCCTGCACTTAGAAAGCTATTCTTTAAACCTCAAATGAGGCTTCTAAATATTTAACAGAGTGTAGTGAATTTTAGTAAAGTAAAATGTTCAGTGTCTCATTACTTTAAATATCATTGAAGAATTATGTGGATTTTTTCATGTTTTGCTTCCTTTGTGCTTCATTTTCTTACCAATTCTGGTCCAATAGAATATATTAAAAAAAAAAAAAAACACTGGTTACTTTAGCAGAGAATTTAATCAAAGAAATTGGGTCAACTGGTATTGGAGGGCTTAAAAGGGGACACCAAGTTAACAGAGCGGAGCTGCTGGAAGCAGCTTCCAGTCCTGGGACTGGGGGATGAAGGGAAAGAAGCTGGGGTTATTAGACCCTAGAGGCCTGAGGGTCTCAGAGAACCTGGACAGAGGCAGCTGAGGAGGTGCCAGTGCCTGGTTCCTCAGGTGTTCAGTGGAGGGCCCCTGGAATAGGGCTCAGGTGTCGAAGGAGGGGGCACTTCCTGGTTGGTGCTGCTCCACCTGAAGGGCGTGATAAAGGGTGGAAGGAAACTGGACACTGGAACCAATAGTGCTATGGGAACCAACTGGGGTGTCAATAGCAAAATCAGCAAACAAATAAGAAGGAGCAAGTTCTTTCTACATCCTCTTGCCTTTTAGGTTGGCAGCAAGCAAATCAACAACAGAGAAATGTAATTTGTGGAGTCCCAACCCTATGATTCCCCCAAAATGGTTTCCCCTCCCTTTAGAGACCATGGGTCTAAACGAGGGGTTGGAAAACAATGGCCCAAAGGCCTATTCCTGCCTGCTACCTGTTTTTGTAAATAAAGTTTTATTGAAACAACCACACTTATAACTTACATATTATCTTTGGCTACAGAACAACAGAGTTGAGTAATTGCTACAGAGACCAAATGTCCTGAAAAGACTAACTTATTTTTTTTTAAGATTTTTATTTATTTTTATTTATTTATTACATATCCCCCCCCCCTTCT